>MEJB01000017.1:11518732-11542664 GCA_001752375.1 Rhazya stricta
GTAACTTTCTCATTATCTTTTCCTAAAACATCAGAACATGTATTCACCATGAGAAATTTAAAGAAACCGATCTCGTATCACATTCCTACATTAAATTAAGAACATAAAACTGAAATTTGCTGGGGGACATGATCAATATGAAGATACCTATTCTGGCGGACAAGCACATATACTCATTGCACCTTGGATGCTTCCTTTCAGTTTTCTTGTGTCGGATTAATTGTTTATCTACTTCACTTTTAAAAATAAGGTCTACTTGGAAATATCAAGTCTCATATGCTCGGGATTTCTATTGCTTTGTGATTCTGGAAGTTATCTTTATCTAGCTATGAACTCTATGCCTCTTCTGAAACTAAAGTTATTTAATTACTCTTAACCTTTCTGGCCTYAAGATTCTTTGAAATAGCAGTTGCGTACTTCCTATAAACTCTAGCCATGTGTAGTGTCAATCAAATGAATTTTATGGTGGGACTTACCTTGCAATGAAGAGCAAGCTCCTTGCAGATTGCAGTTATTGATGTTGATGTCTCCCATTTGATGGTGTTCCTCTTCGCCCTCGTTATTCTTGGAATCCACTATTTCACTTTGTTTGTTTCATTGTTCTATTTATGCAATTCAATTATTTTTAATTGATGCCGTTGGTCTTAAYGCTTCTTCTTTCTTAATATTGTAACATTTACAGGCTGATTTGTTGGAGCACTTGTGAGCCTGAATTTTTCCTCTTGCCATGACTTACTTGTTGGAAGTTTGGGACTCACATCTTTAACCTTGCTGTGCTCTTCTGATATTTGCAKAGAGTTTCTTCCAATGTCAGTTCATTCAGAAGTATTGGAGTATTTGTTCAAGATCTTTAAGTGCTGATTAAACTTTTTGTAGGACTATCCTTCAGCGATTGGGGCTATTGCTGCTTTCCAGCATTTGGGGTTTCAGAAGTTTATTTCAATTTATCCTTCCTGAATTTTCATAACTGACTGACATATTTCCTTTGATCAATTTTTATTTGACTAATGGGTTGTTTTGTGTATCTAACTTGCTTGCTTCTTTGCATTTGTGTGCTGGAGTTAACTGTGTGATTTTCTAAGTCATTTGGCTTCTATTTTGTGGMAGCAGACTGATTCTTGCATCTACACTTCTTGCCAGAAGATGAAGTGAATGGGTATGTAAAATTCATTATCTTTGTAGCACTTATGTGATCTTGGTTCAAACTTATTCACAATTTACTCTGATGCCTTCTCCAGTTCACATGTGGCAGGTATAGTATGATTCACATTCATTTGGGGGTGCAGGGTTGGTCCAATTGTTTAGTCCTGAAGCATGTGCAGTGACGTACTTGTGATTTGTGTTGCAATAAAGGGAAGGGCTAGTTTATAGATATTAATGGGAACTGAAAAGGTGATATTGGCATTTGTTTGTTAGTGATATTATAGATTGCCATGGTATGTGAACTATATTATGTTAGTCAGTTGCCAGTCGAGCACTGAGAATCTAAATTTTCTTAAAGTAAGTTTCTCTGCTGAAGTGCATGAATCGTATCTCTTTCAATCATTTAATTTTGGTTAAAAGAAATTATTTTGAAGTTGCATTAATTCATGATATACTAATATGGGGCAAAGTCATATCATTATATGGTTTTGAGGCTGATTTTTAAATTTGGATAATTCTAGGGACTATCTGCAATTACCGACAATTTCAGCATATTAAACTGGAATTCCAGTTTTTTCAGAATGTTTTTAGCCCTCTTTTTGCCGYTTTTGTTTCTCTTTCTCTGCTCTCATTCCTGTTATCTCTAGCTGTCTCCCAAAAACTCACCAGAAGTTCTTCTTCTTTATTAGTTATGGTTTAATGTGGTTCACTCTATGCCTAATTCCTGGACAAAGTATGAGTTGTTCGCTCTTAGAATGTGGTTTTAGGCAGCTTGATTATTAATAAACTTGTAAAGCTAGTCAGTTCCGAAGTTTATGGTTGTCCTTACCAAGGCTGAAATTTGATATAAGCATTACRTAAGTTATTATGTAGATACAGCTTTGTTATGCATATATGGAAGTATGTTTGTTATGTAGATACAACTTTGTTATGCATGGGAGTATGTCAGTTTAATTGTTTAGATTTTGTATTTGATGAAAAGCTCATGATTGCCTMAATATTTTCCAACTTATAATACAAGTAGGTATGTTTAATGTATGGTTTTAATGTTTGTCATCTGTTGATGTTGGGCATGAAAACCAAATAAGGTCCAATCTTGCGACCATGAACTATGCCCGATAGAGAGTTAACACTAGTTTAAAGAACAAGGGTTTAGGTTAGTGGTTTGAGCATGTTATTCCACTGGTATAAAACAAATTTTCAATACCTATTAAGATGTCTGATGTGATATTAATGTTAGGTGGACGACATAGACTAAAATAGGTTGGATTCTCCTCCTGAGTCATGCTGCAATTTAACATCTACCATACAATGCCTATATAGTGTGTTCATATAAGCTGGAAGAGAAAGCTAGTTAGAGGAGCAGCAGACACCCTCTTGGCAATCAGAAGTATAGCAAGTCTAGTATCCTTCACGGGCACTTAAGATGCCAAATATGAATCTTAGATGTCTATTTTCTAGCAACTTTTCTTGAAGGATTAAGCAAATCCAGTTGAATGACATGAATTAAAATTTGAATATAAATTTATTCTTTTTCACCGGAAAACAGAAGTAAAGATGTGTTCTTTAAGTTTGATTTCTCAGGCTTTTCTCCCCATGAGCCCTCTTCTAAGTTTGTTTTTAAAGCAATAGKAGGGGAAGCCAAATTCTGTGGCTCATTGGGGTAGAAGGTAATAGACAAATAACCTTTGTTAAGTTTTCAAGTGAAATTTTGAAAAATGGCAGTGCAATGTTGAGCCAAATTTTGTAGCTCAATGGGYAAACTTTTCAGTAAAATGAGTACACAGTTACAACAATAACATTTGTTCATTTCTAGTTGAAATTTTGAAAATTTGATCTGAAGACTTCAATTTTGAGAGAAGAAACACGAATCTTGCTTTGATATCTTGTATCTTTTTCATTTCCAAAGGTTAAACATTCTCTCAAGCGTGTCTTTGTTTTTCTCCAATGTTTTTAGAGATCCTCTCTGCTCCATGTCTTCTCCAGTTATTCTGTCTCTTTTAACTCTTCTTGCTGCCTTGCTGATATCTTAACGAAAAGTTCTTTTTATTCTTAATAAAATTTTGTCTAATCTGATCATCCAATTGATCCGGGAGTGCATGTATACTTTTTCGAAGCTCTTTAGGTCAGGTGCAGGCTGCAAGGCTATGCCCATTTTTGACGGCACTAGCACTCAGCATGTCGAAGTGCTGGTCATCCTTGATGGCGTGAAGCTTGCTGAACACCAGGAATTGTATAATTTCATGTTGGAATCTGATTGACTCTGCCAGTACCAAAATCACGGAGGCCACTCCTCTTTTAGCTTTCTTCTTGCTGATTTTCCTAGGTTTTGGCTTGAGAATTTCCTTTCTAGGTTGTCTGTATGAGCTTCTCATGCCAGATCTGGATGATTCCTTTCTCTTGGCAAACAGTTCAATGTCAGCCTGAACTACTTCAACTCTCGCTTTCACCTTTCCATTYAACCGTCCCTCCAGTGATTTTCAGTTCTATTCTTCTTCTCTCTGATTTCTTCAATGAAATCATCTTGCTGCTCTTGCTGTACGTGTATCATTTGATGATCTGGGTTTTCGTAGCTGTTTTTCTGAGTCAGCAACAATGCTCTCTTTTTCTTTGCAAGAGGAATGTCATCTTTTGATTAAGTTCTTTCACTACTGAAGGTTTCTTCCTGCATAGGGCTTTTTTTCACTGCTTGAAGTCATAACTTGATTTGCTTTTCCTCTTTTTCTCTTAGGTATGTCGGTCCCTAGTAGTTCACTGTCTTTTTTAAGTCATTTTGCCGTTCATAGATTGCTAGCGTATTTGTTGTTTCTCTTTCTCGGGCATATAACTGCTGCAGAATAACTTGAAGAGTTTCTTCTTCATTTTTCGTTCTCAGCTTTTCTTTATCAGTAGTCATTAACTCCTTACCACATCAGTTCGCTCAGCCATTTGAAACTCCAGTTTGATTCCCTTCCTCAATCACTGGTTCATGAGCACAATTGAACTTCATGGGCTTTTCTTGTAAGAATTTCTTCATTTATGAATCTACCTTATGAAGTAGGTGGAGAGATGAAGTACCCTTGTCGTTACTCATATTGAATGTGGATAGTATAAAGGATGATAGGTGAAGTGTGCAGGGGTTATCTTGTAGGAAAAATAATTCGAAGCAGAAATTTCTGAAAGATACGAGGAATGTTACTTGACCAACCCAAAATAATTTACTATTTGAACGATTCTACTTSAATATGAAATTTACTTCTATTTTTGCCCAATACATACCGTGCACACCAATTCTCTTCTTCGATCGAGTGAAACCCCAGGTCTGCCCCTTTTTCTCCCGACCCCCACCATAACCGGTCACCACCTATTCCCTCTCTCCGTTACCCAAGCTCCTCCTTCTGGGATATTAGAAATTCTGAAATTCCCAGCGGTTTAAAAGGAATCCAGACCTAGGTTCCAGAAATTTCTCAAAACCCAGTCAAACCCAGTAGCGACATACTTGGTTCTGAAGTATTTTCTGAAACTTATTGGTTAATCCGGCTTGGGAGATGCACTGCGATTGCGTTTTGCGAAACTTCAAGTGGCAGGGCAGTCATGTCATTCTTTTCTGYCAACGAAGTAGCAGAACGAAGATTGTTAAACAAAACGAGGAGCTGAAGAAGAAGAAAATTGAAGAGGATGGCCTGGTGTCTCCCKAGTTGTGCCTGATAATTCAGAATTGTTCATTTCATACCCTAAATATGGAACCCAGAAACGGTGTATTTTTTGGTGTAGGCGCTGGTAGGAGAAGAAGTAGAAGAATGGTGAACTATGAGAGGAATCCTGATAAGTTTATATTAAAATATCATGATAAATTATGAGAAAAACAACTGGTTGATTATTTTGGATTGTCAAGTAGCACTATTCGAATGACGCTTTGATTTGGAGCCTTTCGAAGGACCTATAAGGGTTTTTGAATGGAGAGTTCTAATGAGTCCAAGGGTTCTTGGGAGAATATGCACTCTCAGATATTTTTGGTAAAATAAGAATTCAAATGGCTCACTTGAACAACCGTAAGGACCGATATCGCATTCTCCCTCACCCCACCCTTTCTAAACAATATATTGTAGAATATATACCAGATCCTTATATGCGTAGATTTCAAACAGAGACCGAATCTTCTTGGCTCARATCTAGTAGAATGGAAGAACTCAATAACTATTAAAACATACAATTGTAGATTCTCAATTTAACTTTCGACAAAATAAAAGGAAGAGGACATAATCAATTAGTCGAGTGAATTTTAAATTTAGGAATATGACTGTGTAAATCCAAACAAAAGTTTTTTCTTTACAACATGGATTATTGTACTGTGAATTCGAGTGCATGTGGCAGCTTTTCTTTTGAAAAACTGAAAACGGACGTTTTCAAAAAATATAGGTCAAGCCTTTTAGACTGCAAAAGAACCTTTTTTCAAAAATACACTTATTAGAAGAAAAACAAAGAACAATTTTAAATTCAAAAGTACACTTCCCATAAATAAAAAATAAGCACGATTTTATTAATTTTTGACAGAAAAAAATTGAAAATTTTATACAGCTACGTTTCGGTCCTTAATTCTATAATTTTCAATAAAGGAAAAAAAAGTAAAAAATATCGAGATAGTTCTGAACATGAAAACAAACCACAAAATACAGGACTCCACTAAAGATTAGAAAAGTCTAATCCAGAAAAAACATAAAACTCTACTCCTAATTCCGAGCATGCAAAGATTAGAGAAGTCTAATCCCAAAAAAATGGGAAACTCCAATTCTGAGAATGCAAAGACTAGGAAAAAAAAAAAAATAGAAAACCTTAACTCGTATTCTCGAGCATGCAAAGAAWCTTTGTGGTTTGACCTTTACATTCAGAGAATCTTTCGTAGGATTTCAAACTTTCACTAATTTATGTAATAACACGAAACTTACACAAAATCAAGTTGATATCACACAATCAACCTTTTCCCACTATAACAGAGGTGCACCATTTTCTAGGATTTTACACAAGTAACCTCTTCTCTACCATAAGAGTATAAAATTCACCAAAGAACTCACCTCTACAAAACTAGATGAGTTTTACAATAGAAGCTCAATGTAGATCCGTTGATGGATAGATAATACAATTGAAGATTCCAATCAATCCTTTGAAAGAGTTTCAATGAAGTGGATAAACTCAATGATGTTTCTTGGGTGAGATGTAAAGATTTAGCTCAAATAAGTATTTCTCGAAGATTTGTTCCTTGTAAGTGTAATGGTTCTAATAGGCACTTTTTATGTGTAAAGTCAAGTTATATTGCAAGAAAATAAGGGTTTAATAAAGTAGCAGTTGTACTAGCCACTAGCCGCATATTTTCAAAATTCACAATAACGTATGTATCCTTGGTATCGTCCACGACATTATCCTTAGCATTTCTAAACTTTTTGGACTAATTTATAATCTTCAAGTCTTTAGGTCTTCAATACTTCATCGCAGGACTTGAGATCTTTAACTTCTCCTTGTGAGTTGTATTTGCATTGGGTCTATCTCAATGGTTGTAGGATTATCACGATCAATCGTTTGAGCTTCTTAACTATATAGCAAATTCATATGTACATTAGTATTACTCATGTTTTGTTATTCTCAAAATATAAGTTAATTGTGGATTAGGCACCCCCACCTAGTATTCTCAAATCAATATCCAAAGTCAAAAACTTATTATCTTAAGCCTACACTAATGGATACTCTTTTTGAAGAAGATAGATATAAATCTCAAATGCCATGTGATGGATATTATTGGAATATAGATGGATTAATTGAACATAAAAAATATAATGTTTACCAAGAAATAGGAATGGCTAAAACAGCTTATAAATCAAGAGGTAATGATGATTTTCAAGGAGCTAAAATGATAGTTTCAAATTTTCAGGAACTCTAAAAGGATGGTGTGACAACATGTTAAAAGAATTATAATTTAAAGTGTGATAATTTTCAAATTTTATCCAAAATATTAAAATCTTAGAGCCATTGTATGGCTTCTTAGAAAATCACCTCCCCCTTGGACACAAGAACATACAATGTAGACAAAAGAGTCAAAAAAAATTGTACTAAACTTCCTTGTCTTGGTATTCTTTATCGAGATGCTTTTATGATAGTAAATACAGATTCCGTAGACATTATCGAACCCAAAACAGTCCCAACTCATTATTCATTCAAAGGTAAAAATTTGCAAAGTCAGTAGCTCTAAAGATTGGAAAGTTTCTCTAATTCTTACTTTTTCTCAGCTTTTCAAGCCTCCATTCTACAATTATTATGATTGTATTTATGCTTGGCAAGTAGTCTTATTGGTTTCTCCATGTGATCATTCTTAGGTTTGTCTATTTTGATAAAAATTGTTCAAGTACTTTTCCAAAGTGGTTCGATGATTGGTGAAATACTTATGAACCAGGTGTAAGAATTTTACCTACTCCTCTTCATTAACAATATAAGCAATATTATAAGGATGAGAAGAAAAGATCGACAATGCTTCAAAAAGACTTTTCAATTTCTTTTTTTTCCAAAATAAGTTTCCATGAATTCTGAGTTTGACATTTTGTCCAACACATATGCTTTTTCCAATCCTGCATTGATTTTGTTCCTGGTTTCCAATTTGACAAGAGTAGCAGTCTAGTCAATCAGAGTTCCTTATGACCAAGAGAAAATTTTAAAGTTCCGTTGCTCGATCTTTATAAAAATAAGAATTTAAGAACAATTGCAACAAGTCTTATCTGAAATTTTCTCAGATAAAAATTAAGATAATCAAATGATTTTTATCAATTATATGGAGGACATTTTGCGCAATCATTTTGAACACATAGAAAAATGAAGAGCATCGAGAGTAGGGTGAAAATCAAGAAGAATGATAGCAAGAGCAAGATGACAAATGGATGAAGATAAAAATTCTCACCCAAAGGGAGAATTTCCTTGTTAGAGGCAGATTGAAAATATTCGGAAAGCCATTTAGCGTGAGAATCTCTAGAGCATAATAGAAGAAAGTTATTCCTTCACAGATTGTAATATCGCTTTTATATAAGTTCCATATTTTAATATTTTAATCATTTTTTAAAAAAAAAAAATTGTTTCTGTTCCCGGGAACGTCTCTTACATACATATCTTCCCATCCATAAAAACACATAATATATTATTCTTATTCTTTGAAAGATATAAAAAGAAATAATAAAAAAATAGAGAGAAGAAAAGACAAAAAAAAAGTTTTTTAAGTGTTTAAGAATTTGTGCGTTTATTTTCATTTTAAAACCTTAAAAAAATAATTAAAATATCATCTCCATCTAAGTATATTTTTCTCCAAATTGTACAATTATTAATAAGGAATCATATATCTCTTACCTAAAATTGAAGTAATTTTTCAAAGACCAGAATTTAATAAGATTACCTTTCCAACAACAAAATCCTTAGCAATCAAATAAGGCTTTAGAGTATTAATATTTATGCACAATTCTACTAGATAGGATTCCTAAGCTTCCTAATCATTGTTTTACAAATTTTCATTTTTCGAGGGTTCTCTGACCATATCAAGAAATAATTAAAATAAAAGCCAGAAACTACTTTTCTAGTCATTCTTCGATTTTTAATTAAATCAAAGACAGGCTTGATCAAATACTGATTTCAGCAAGACTTGTAGTATAACCTTTTGAAGAAGTGTCTGGCAGCATCACGGATCCTTCTCTTCCTCTTCTCTTGATTTTTGAGAAACTACAACTTGAACATTGTTGATTTCCAGGACCAAGAAGAAAGTAAAGGGACAAAAAGAAGAAAGTGAGAAGAGGTTCTACTAAGAGGGTCATAAATGGAGGGTCTGAAAGCTGTTTTGGAAACCAACCACCCCGCACCAAAACACTTTATCAAGTCCACCTTCACTTGATCTCGATTTTAATCAAGAAATAAACATCACAGGATAAAATAAAATTTGAAGTGACCTTTTTAACAAATTTTTAAAAGATCAAACTCTTCGCTGCCTTCGCCATTTCGAATGTGGTTGGTGTCTTCTCAAAGTGGCTGCATGTAATCAAAACTCCATGAACAGAGATACCTCAACAAATAGAGACAAGAACAAAAGAAAATACAAAAACAAATGTACAAATTTACATTTACCGATCAAGAATTGCCAAAAGTGAAACCTCAACATCTATGATCTCACATTTCCACCGGGGATTTTAATTATGCCTTTCGCCATATCCATCGGCAGACCAATACCCCCGGCAGTGATTGTGTTTTCTGTCAACTCGAGTGCTCGAGAAGTTTGCAAGGCCATCTCAGAATGCAGCTGGAGGCATGTCATAGCCAGCTGAAAGTTTGAAAGAAAAAGAAAAGGAAAAAAAATATTTCATTAAATCATGCAGGGGCTTGACTTCTTTGCTACTTCAAAGTTCTATAAAAGTACCAAGTCAAGGTAAGTCATTTAGAAGATAGTGCAATTCAGCAGTTACAGAAAAAAACAGAAGCAAACATCAAAACGTTTCCCTCCTTGAACAAAAAATGAACCACCTAAAGAAAAATATGCAGGATTGTTTTCTTTCTTGTTTCTGTTGAATCTCAACCACGTCCACTATGATTCATACGGTACCTGTATATGATGATAAAAGCTTTGGTTCCATACACTTGTATAATATGGAGTGACCAAACATCAAGTCTGAAGAAATTCAAGACCTTWCCATAACCAMATAAATGAAGAAAAGCGTCATATTTACAGGAAGCACTTTTTGGTTCCCAAGATGGATTCAGACAAATAAACTCAAAAGTGAAGACCTATTTGCAATAACTAAGAAGGACAGACCTAAAAAACAAAATAACGGGTCAGAAGGGGAAAAGGAATCATATCAAGGCCGAACTTTTGTTTTGTCAAACAGATTTCTTTCACTTCTAGCTACAGAAGATACTCAGCTATTTCATCATCGGATAAATGAATATTATATATAACAATGAGAATCACAAATTTCAGTCCAGGATAGAATATGTTCTTGTGCAGTTGGTCGGCAGTAATGAAGAAACTTCTCCGTTCCTTTTAATAAACACTAGGAGATACTGATGCTAGGCAACTTCATGCTGTTTTCCAAGATTTTTTTCATTCTACAATGTGGGGAGCAAATAATAAAGAGTTTTCAAGCTGTAGAGAGGTTGATAAAAAGAAAACATGATAACTATAAAGGACCAGGACATTTGAAGCTTTCATGGATATCTTTGACTTATTCAGCAGATAAAAGATAAAATCGTCAGCACAAAGACACCTTCTCAAACTATGTGCCATGCAGCAGCTGTATTGCTGGTTAAATAACCACCAGCTCCACCCAAGATCCTTGCCTGATCATTAAAAAGTTGATACATTCCTTATATTAGCMGCCTTTCTCTACATGATTTCTCTTCTTTTTCGTTATGCAATATATAAAGCTAACCTGAATCAAACTAGAGACTTAGTCTTGTATTTTTTAACTTGTTAAGGTAAAACTTCATATTGAATTTCATTTTTCAAGATAGGAAGATGTTAACTGCACAACTCTATTGATCCAGGAATGCTCTTTAAACCTTGGAACCTGATTTTCTATTTCACCACCAAAGATCTATATCTCAGTGATCTCCAACATCTATTAAGCCAAAAACAAGTTTTGAAGTTAAAGAATCCTTTTATCCTATAAAGAAAAACAAAAAGTTATCGAAAAATGCCGCAGAGGAATTTTCTACTGGAACAGTTGAACAAAATTTAGAGAACAAGTTAAAGATATAAAAATAATTACACGGATCAAGGTTTCTTGCATACCGTGTAGCAGTCTCTATCAGTGTCTGATTCAGCTATGTGATGAGCCCATGTGCGAATCCACTCAAGCCCCTTAGAAATCTCAGCATTTCCCTCAACTAATGCAGATGCTACATAAGAGGGGTGAAGAGCCACCAGTATACATGAAGCTGCAAAAAGGACAGATCTCCTAACATATGCTTCTGTATGATAAGCTATCTCCCTGTGCCATACAAAGAACAGAATCTTCAGTTCACAATCATCTGTCTCTCACTCTCTCCAGCGATAACAGAAGGGGAGGCGTTAGCAGTAAATGTAGTTTCAATGGACTACTAAAAGGATTAAACCAGCAATGACATATATAAGGTATACTACTAGTTAATCTCATTCTTGTTAAAAAGGATATATCTCATCCAAGATTCCATCCAAGATTTATCACCCATGAGCATGAAACTGTGCATGAAAGTCTGTTCTTTACCTAGAGCTTAACATATCCAAAAGAGGAGATGCCAAAATTGATGCTTCTGGATGCATGGCTGCACATTTTATACAGAAACCAAGCATGTAGATAAGTTTCCCCAGGACTACAAAATCCCTGCCAAGCAAATCAACCCCATGCCTTTTCTTATCAAATCCCTCCATTGCGGGAAGCATAAATGCAGCTGCATATTTGGGGAACTCATTCTGGGACCACTCCAGCTCATTTTGTTTAACTGATGATCTAAGGCTCCACTGCCGTGTTTTTCCTCTCTTGATGTGACCTTGCTTCAAGGGGAGTTCTCTCTCATAAGAATAGGACCATTTCAGTGGAGTTCCTGGTGTTGAGATCTCTTTCCATGAACTTGCTCCTGGGTGACCTGTGTTTCTTGGCACGAACCATGGCTCATCTGACATGGATGATATAAGGGGCCTATACCGATCTTCTGGTTTTAAAATTCTTGTATTTGCCAGCTCCAGCGCTGCATCTGTCATGACCTCAAGAATCATGATTCGTTGGCTAACATCTAGATTGGGTGAATAAAGTAAGTGGTGCAGGGTCTGAAGAGATTCAGGCGGACGAGTGACAATCAGTGCAACTAATGCCTTCTGCCTCTTCTCTTCAGCGGACTCTTCTTCTCCTTCAACAGAGAAATCAGAACAACGAACTTGTATCAGAGTTCTGACCAGATCACCAGCTACATATTTAAGTTCATCCGGTGATGCTCGAATGAGCTTCTCAGCAATACCAAGAGCACTTTCCACCTATGGAAAATGTAGAGGCATGACTAACAAACCAAATAGTAAATATTWGAGCAATTCAAGCAAAAGAATTGTGATGTACAAAAATATAGAACCACAGCATACTGATAATTTGGGTCAACTGAATATCAAATCTAGTGGATGGAAAAGGAAAGAAATCCTCTGGCTAGGATAACCTCCTCCAAGACTAACTTGCAACGAAGCCAAGCCATTCACAAATATCCCATTTTTTAAATCCATTATASTGTACACACTTTATAGGGCATATATATGTTAAAGGGTTAAACTTTACAGGCCGCCCTCCTATGTACTTCCTTAGTTGATTGAATCGCCTCACCTAGCTATTCGTCTTTGAAAAATGTATTTGGATAAAGGTTGGGTAAGTGTGCTTATTTTCTCTGAATCTGACAAAAGGAATATAACTCACCCCATCAGCATCATCTGATTTCCTCAGAGCCCCAACCACATCAACCAAATGTGAGAATTTCCTTTTCAGATCTCCATCATCATCTGTTAAGTCATATGGCTGTAAAGATGAGTCACTTGAGGTCTCAGAATCCTCGCTTGAAACATCATACTCCTCTCCATCAGAGACAGACCCACTATTTAGAGTTGCTGGATCAATAACCTCGTCAGGATCAATCAACTTAAATTCAGATGGCTTCACCTTTACACCTCTCGCATGATAGCCCATCCCAACACCATCCCTACTATTCAGTTCCATTCTTGATGCTACATTTGCATGAACTTTGACTTTGTTTGGGTCTTCATCCTTTCCATGTGGTGCATCAATAGAAATTTTATCAGATTTTGCTAAGCCAAACTCCCAGTCAATGTTCTCATCATGGCAGCTATCATCAAGATATAATGGATTTTTGGGATCAATTACTTTAGAGAATGCTAAAGCAATGCTGCTGGCCATTTTGCGAATAAAATGATCAGGGCTTTCCAGCCTACCTGTTACCAAACAAAAATTATGTTAGTCATCAAGCCAGAGAATTTCATAAATAGCAAATGAAGTCAAATATTACAGCTAACTCCTCGAAGAATTGAGTGGATCGCATCTTTGGTGGTATCTAAATCTTCTTTTGACATCTTCTCCAGGCAAAGTCCTAAAGCTGCAGTTATATCTGAATCTTAAATTAAGGTGCCACGGGTTTGAAAACAAAAAATAAATAAAAACGAAACCAAAGTAAGTATAAAATTAGAATGAGGTATGTATTACTAAAAATTTCTAACAAGGAAACTTTAGAAGAAGTCAATATGATTTTTTGTTTTCCAATTGAAATAAGCAAAAGGAGAAAAATGGTTTAGATGTTTTGCATTTGCACCACATATTCTCACCAATCTCCCTCAAAATGGATACTACAAAAATGCAGGAATTTTCCATAAAACTACAAGTAATAATAACATTACAGGTTTTATCCTCCCTAACATATGAAGCATATCAACCAAAAAAATCAAACCAATTTTTTAATAGAAGGGAGGAAAAAAGTAAAGGATACAAACTTGTTGCTCCAGCCTTGCTGATTGCAAAAACTCTTTTCTGGACCAAACAACCACAAGTCGCCGCACTGTGTCCACGAGGCTAGCGACATTGTATGCTTTTGTTTCCAAAGCATCAGGGGAACATTCAAGAATGGCAAAGTGAATTATCCATCTCAGGCAACAGATGGGAAATACTTTCCAGAGCAAGAATTTATCAACAAACATAGAACTGACAAAGTGGGAAATGTAGGAAATTAGATTTAGCAATAGTATTATAAGATAATTTCCCAATATTAGAAAATTATATCTCGTAGAAAAAAGATCTTTAAACAGACTAAACTAGGGATCCGATTTGCATGGTTAATAAACAAGATGGAAGGAAGAATGAGAAACACACGCTATAGCAGTATTTTCTGATTCATTCACAGAAAAAAAAGATAGCACATTTTGAACTCTGTCGAAAGTAATTGGCTGGGATGTCAAGGCCGAAGTAAATTCTCTAGCATAAAACTTCAGAAGAAATCATAACACACCGAATTAATTTTTGCTCGGAGATCTGATGAAACAGTATTGACAAAGTCCAGTAAGCTTCAATATCACTAGAATTTTGAGCCACCAGCTGATGCAAGAGCTGTTCAGACATTCTTTCTACAGCATAGGAATCTTTAATTGCCCTCATAACTTGCGACCAAAACTGCAAAACTGGTTTTAATTGAAATGCCTTGGCAACATTCATATTGGCATCTATAGACAAGCAGCTTTGGACATGGCTAAGTACTTGGGGAATCACTTCACTTAAAATCACATCTGCAAAGAGTAAAAAATAGAAATCAAGTTCATACACCAGTGCCCGTCTTTCCAGAATCAACACATGAAGATACCGAGATATTTGGGATAATATTACCAGACGATCCTCTCCTACAAATGCGAGAAAATGTTTCTGCAGTGAACAGGGTGGTACAATCCACGTCAGATTTTTTAGGTTGTTCAGCTCCATTAGATAGATTCTTGCCCCATTCTTCTACTCCAGCAAGGAGTTGAGAGGTGATCCGCTTGAAAATCACACTGAAATATTCTAGTAAAGAATACAAAGAAAAAAGAAAGAAACAGGGAACAAAGGCACGAAGTATAGGTGTATAAGGTGCACATACAAGGAACAATGATAGAGAATCTAGATCTTGCATATGTGAAGGCTAATCTCTACAAAATTTTCTGGAGGTGGAACCATAGCAAAAACATGAGAAAAACTCTTCACAAGGATTTACTTTTCGTCATTTTTTGCCCCTTCCTGTGAAAGAGCATATGATTTTCTTGCAACTAGTTTTAAAGAAAAGATCAGTTATCTCCAGTGTTGGAACTGTAGCATCCGTATGAACATTAACTGATAAATTATTTATCTTAAAAGAAGATGGATACACTTATGAGAAGCAAACTTCAGTAAAGAACCACGAGGATACTGTGATGAAAGTAAAACTGAGGACCCTGGTCTTGCTTTGTCAGGAATAGAAATAACAAGTTGTGCCAGACAGGAAATAGCATGCTTCAACTGCTGGTCTGTCAGCTCTTCAGATTGCATTGAAAATGCTAATTCTTTCACCACTTGAGAAACGCCAGCATTTTCAAGCAAGCAAAGCACAAGTAATCTGTCAAAAGCATCATGAAGAATGTAATTGGAGGAAGTGCCACCTCATTATATAAACATATAACAGAAATTTTATGAATTTATATAAACATATAACAGAAATTTTATGAATTACAGTACCACATATCTTCATAGTACTTGTTGCATTTGAAGGAACACAGTATTGCACAATAGAATAAAATGGAGACAGAAGATCACAGTAATAACAAAAACAATATAAGGTGTATATGGCAAATAAGTTATAAAGATAAAAAGAGACTTTAAGCATGTATGGCATCAGGAAAGCTCTTGAAATAGTTTCATARTCTYAAATAACACATCTTACTTTAAATTTTCGGGATATTAATTAGACCTGTCCATATTTCCATTTTATAACTTAATCATCATAATTAACAGGAAAAGACACATGTTTAAAAACTTCCGAATCATGATATCTTTTTCCAAAAGATTGTATTAGATACTCTGCACAACTACTCTGGTCCAATGACCAACTTGTTCTTGACTATTAGTGACTTATAGTCAACAGCATCCCTTTCTTCTCAATAGATGTTCAACGACAATGTTAAATTAGTAATCTAAAATAAATCGAACAGTATTTCTTGCGGTCAAATGGACAACAGATTGCTTAAGATTAAGTAGAAGCACTTGGAAAGAAATGTATTTGATTATTTATAATGGGAATTTAGTAACAAACTTACAAATATCATGTTTATATTAAAATTACCTTTCAGCATTCGAACAGACAGCATTAACATCATAAATAGAAGTAGAACCTCCACCATGCTGCATACAGGGAACTATTGCCTGAATGACCTCCATTATACGACCGTTGACAAAAAACACATCATATACATTTTTCTTTGAGGAAATGGGGAAACATGCTAGCCAATTGGAAGCAACATCTACACATAAAACAACATCTTTATATCAGCAATTCCATAGAGTTGGACTGCGAATCAGAAAGGAAAAATATAGAATAAGAAAAGAATTCCCTCCCCCTCTTTTTCTTTTTCTTTTGTTAACTCATACAATGATAAAGAAAGAAAATACATCTATGCAAGCATATAAACTTACATACAGAACCGCAACTTTCATCTTTTTCTCTTTTGTTAGTTTCCTGGTGACCAAAATTAGAGATTAAGCTACAACTTAGTTACATGAAAGAGGAAACTGTAATTCTTTTCCCTTCATCATTGTTGAATTTCAAACTGCATATACCCTCTTTTTCCACCACTATTTATCAACTACTGAAATTTTTCAAGAGTCCAAGTAGGTAAGCAGTAAGCTCAGGGATGAAATCATAAAATTATCACATCATAACAAGTTCTATAACAAATTAAACTCCCGCATAATTTACAATCATTGCAAATAAGCATACAGCCAACATCTAAAAATATAAAAAAATATCAAAACTTTTTTTAACCATATAGCAGAACTCTAGCAAGTGTTGGAAATGCAGCTCCTTTATAGAAACTTCTCCACAATTCCTTTCTCTCATCTACACTCGGTGCTTTCAGACCACGAATCTATAAGCAAAAACAGTAATAAATGATAATAATGATAATAATGATAATTAAGTTAATTTAATGTTTCTCATATAAAAGAAATTACCTCATTCCTGTACTTTTCGCTTATGCTGCCTGATTCAGCAAAAGGAAAAGGAAAATGGTTAGTTAAACTTTTAAAAATTGAGTCATACTTATGCTCGTCAATATATTGAAAAGTAAATTAAATACAATCGAACAACCTAAGAGGCAGAGAGAATTGATGGGGAAGAGAAGAGCGGCGAGAGAATGCAAGGCGCAGATGACTTCTTCGACGCATTTGGCGGCGTTGATTGCAGTGATTAGGTCTCCAACCTTCTCCAGAACCGCTTTCTCCACTTCGCTCATCTTTTTCTTTTCCAGTATTTCCTTCTCCTCTTCAGTTCTACAAGGCAAAGATGAAAGGAGTTCCGCTGTTAAAACTCTCTTGCATAAGCACTACTATCGTTTTATGTACACAATAACGCACACATATTACACCTTGAGCGGGCGAACTTGAGCTGGTAAATCCCCTTGTTAAATCCTAAATTCACAATCTTAAATTCACACTTAACTTTAATCATTTCCTCATACAATCCTTGGATCTTCGACTTTTGACATATCAAACTATCAATTTTTATCTAAATTTTGAAAAAAAATATCAAATCACATGATTGCTTAACAATTAATGAAGAAAATATACATAATGGATATGTATAATYAGAAGGACAATTTTGGGAATGATAAAGTAAATTAATTGATATTAGAAAAATCAAAAGGATACTAATGATCGACCACATCAGGAAACAATTAATTGTATAGATTTAGGATATAAGGATACGAATTTAGTCATATCTTATATATCACTTTTTAAATTGTGCCAAAAAGTGTTCTAAGAAGTAATACAATATTAATCGTATAATAAAATTAATTTTGAACATACTAATTGTTGAATAATTTCACCCTCTCTCGAAAAAATATTCTCTGACTTCTCTCTAGAAATTTGAAAACAAGGTCTGGAAAATCAACTTAACTTGCAAAATGAAAAGAAACAAGAACATGAAAAATTTCTTTGCTTYGTGCATCAAACAAATGTAGGAAAAAATAACTTGTCTACTTCTCTAGAAATTCTTATCAAAGAAAATTGTGAGTTGCATGATAAAGTGACAATTCTTGATAAGCTTCTTGTTGAACATGACTTATTGAAAAAGAGGGTTGAAGATTAATAATACTTGAGACTTTGTAAGAAGAATTTGGGACATGTACCTTATCCTTGGTAAACATGGAAACCACTTTGTAATATGACATTTTAGGATTTTTGAGCCCTCTTAGATGCCATACACRCCACATTTAGTGTGTGTGCTGCCTCAACCTTTGGTTTCCTAGTTTTTGTTAGTTTTCTTCAATAGCTAGTTAGTTTATTTCCTACTTTTTCTAAGGTTTGATTATTATAGAAAGCCTTTCATTCAAAACTTTGTTACAATGAAACTTTGAGGATTAATAATATTTGAGAGAGTTCGTTTCAGCCTTGAACTTACGAAGCTATCTTGAGTAATCATCTAGGATTCAATAGTTACTTCTTGATTGCTAGGTATGGCGACTATCCTTTGTTGGTGATTCTTGATTCTTGTCTTTCTACTCAACGAGTTAAAGATCCCATAAACTTACACTTTGTAGACTTTGGGTTACTTTTCTGCTTGTCATCCAATTTTGTTCTATGGATGGGGTTCACATGAGGGAATAATGCGAACAGAAATCCTAAATGAAGGCCCAATCACAAGGGCAATGGCTAAGACATTTAAAGAGGCTTTAATTGGACTAATTATTGAAGAAATTTTGTGCTTAGAAAGGCTCAAAACAAATAAGTCAAGTTGGAGGTCGAACAGTCAACTAACTTTTTTGTTTTCTTCTTTTTTCCATGTTTCAAATTTGACTTTGATGGTCTAGGAGCTTATGTCAATATCGAGTGGTCGGGTTTCACAACAAGTTTGTGAAGTTCATGTTGTTTGATAGCAATGTCTAGGTTCTAAATCAAGTTTTTCTAATTCTGAAGTCTTGTTTTTCATATTTTTTGTGATCTTGTTCGTTCTTGACTTCCTAATCTCTCTATGTCTTTCTTATTCTTCTTTCTTGAATTCTTCTTGAGTCCTTTATTTTCTTGGAAGAAAAGTTGTTACCTTTTGTTGTTTTCATTTTTTTAGAGTAAAAAAAAATTGAGACTAGATTGTGTGAGAAAAAAATGTCAGAAAGTGGGCAAGGGTTATTTTTCATCTAGCCCTTTTGTTGAGAATTCAAGGACGAACTCTTTTGAGGAGAGAGGAAATGTTATGAATATGCAATCCTATATAAAGATATTAAATGCAAAGCAAAGCTAATTGGGCCTTCTTTTAGGATTCCTGATTCATATTAAAATCTTGGATCGTGCAAAAATAATAATTTTTCTTCGTCTTCATCTCCACCATGACTTGAATATATACTTAGATGTYGTACGACAAAACATATTGTCGATCTCAACCAAAAAAATTATTCAAGAAAAAAGGGAAGTGGAGATACAAATTTTCTTGAATTTGATGGTTTAGTTGATGCAATTCACTTGGATGTCTCGAATCCTTTTAATGATCCAACAAAAAATATTAACCATTTAATTAGAGGCTACGCGTTAGAAAGCGAGATTAATTTCTCCTTTTATGTAATTTCCTTTAAATTCTGTAGGCACTTTCTTTAAGTTTTTGAAGTTCTAATTTTTGAACTATTTCATTATTTGGTTAAATTATTTTATTTTTACTTCAATRCTTTTCTAATAAAATATTTTAAACTTCTTCTCATTACCATATGTTGGTAGATTCTTAATGGATTGTCGAAATATATKTCTTGTTACTAATAGTGTAATAATACACAACATACTCAAGTATAATGAGTATTTCACTTCGCGTGAAGATGAAAGAGACAAATATAAATACTATAAAATGGTAGTGTAAAATGAATATTATTGTTCCATAGGAACTGCCATATATTTGTCCAGAAAGAGACAATTTTGTGTACAATATTCTCCTTAGAGTTTTCTAATAAATTTATTTCAAAGATATTTTTCGATATGGGTATCATATTGAGACAATGGAAAAATAAATAAAAGTGGTTCAATATACACCACTATATCTTAGGAATTTATATTGGAAAAACTAGTTTCTCTTTCCTCGAGCTTGTATATATTATGCGAAGATTAATGCACTTGAAGTGCATCATCTAATAACTGGGAGTTTACTTGTGATCAAAATATTATTATTATTTGGTATAACAGATTGAGTTACTGGATCTAGAATGATGCAAAAATAATTAAGAATTTTGCATGATCACCCATTCAAGAAATTCTAAAGTGTTGAATATTAAATAAAYTTTCATGCACTGCTCGTTCTCAAGGAAATTGATTATTATATCGTAATTAGTAAAAGTAAGAGCATAAAGTTCTACATTTCTAGAACAAATTCATGGTGATATATGTAGACCTATTATATGGTAAATTTAAGTATTTTATGATCCTAATTGATGCATTGATTCTATGGTTAAATATAAGTTTATTATCAACTTGCAATCTGAAGTTTGTGAGATCACTTGCTCAAATAGTTCGATTATGGACATAATTTTCAGGCCATCAGAAATATTTGTTTAGATAATCCTAGTGAATATATATTCCATACTTTCAACGCTTATTTTAAGATTATTGTTCAACATCTCATAGCTCATGTTCATACACAAATTGGTTTGGCTAAATAATTTATTAAACATTCAGAGTTAATTGGTAGACTATTACTATGAGAACAAAACTCCCCATATATGCTTGGGGACATGCTATTTTACATACAACATGGGTACTTATAGTGACTGGTTATTATAAATTATCTTTTTTTGCAACTCGYTTTTGGTTTTGAGTTAGTGAACCAAAAGTTCAAAATATTATTTATGTGAAGCAAATAAGAAATCAAGTGCCTAATTCTTTTACGTACTATCCAGTAAGAATTACTAAATCATATTTCGTAGCAATAATTTTTCCCATCCAGATAGAAGTCCTACCAGGATAAAATATTGATATATTAGCTAAATTATACAACATACAAGAGCACGGTGGTGATTCTAAGACATGTCAGAAGMACGGTAATRATTCTAAAGCACGTCATAAACATGACCTACCTCTTGACTCTAAAACATGCCTGAAGCATGACCAACCTCTTTGCTCCATAGATAAAAATTCTCTAAAGAAAAGAAGATTATATGATCAAAATTGTCACATAAAGATAGTCAACAGATAATTAATAGAGAGAATTAAGTTCCTTAAAATAATACATAGGCTCTCGATATCATGGATGATAGTGAGGTTCTTGAACCAAAATCAATTGAAAATGTCAACATAGACATGATTGGTCGAGATGGAGAGATAAAATTGAATGATAATTAAACTCACCATTGAAACGTGAGGTTCTTGGACCTCTAGTACGGACATTACAAGGTGTAAAAGCAATTGATTATAAATAAGTTTTTATATGCGAAAAAGAGATGAAAATAATGAAGTCGTGAAATATAGAGCATGACTAAGACACAAGGCTTTTCAGAAAATAAAGTATATATTGATTATATAGAAACATATTCACATGTAGTTAATACAACTACATTCAAATATTTTGTAAGATTAGCATCACATGAAACTAAAAACACATGCGATTGTACCATAAATGGCACACATGAAACTAAAATAGATTAAACTCATGTTTTTTAATATCCGTTTTGTAAAGAGGCCATAAGCAACTGAAGGTAAAGTAGTCGTAAAAGGTTCAAAAGATGGCATAAGTGAAAGGCCATGTTGTAACTAAAGGCAACAAAGATGACACCATCAAAGAGACATTGTAATACCTCGGATTTTACTTTTATAAATTTTGTATGGTCGTATGATTATATATGCCAACTAGGGTTGCATAATTTTCTATGTGGTTATTATTTTATCGTACGTTTAATAAGTATGGGATTATCGTGTTAATCGAATGAGGGTCCTTGATTAGTTAGTGGCTCGACTTGTTATGCTTATTCATTTCTCATTCGAAAATTAGATTTTTACCTAAAGGAAACTCCGTAGAATTTAATTTAATGGACTAGATTAGTTATGGAATGAGAAGGCCCAAAGGGTTGGGTTATGGCCCAAGTTTGAAGTTTGAAAAAAAAAAGAAAAAGAAAAAGAGAAAAACCCTAAATCGGCTTAACGCCATCTACCCTCCCCCAAACCCTACCCGCCGTTTACACTGCCTCTTTCTCCCTCGGTCGATGCTGCACCAATCATTGCTACCGCCACTCGCTAGTGTGCCAGCATGCCCGCCGGCAGCTCATCGCCCAGACTTGCTCGAGATTGCTGCATCTCTGGATCGGATCTGATTTTGTCCAGAGCTGCCAACGCCACATTCTTCGCCGTCGATGCCATTGTATTGTACAATCAAGCTTGTCGCCCTTCGAAACCGATCATTTTCTGGCTAGGTCCACTCCACTCATTGTTGCTCAACGGGATTTCTTGCAGCGATCCCATTTCTGCTTGCCATCGATCCACCGTCGCTGCACACTGAACCGGCTTACTGAAGAAGTTGTTGTTGTTGCTCGTCGAACCTGCAGTCCAAGTGCCATCTCCAGATCTACTTGGTCTAGATCTGCGGTCGTCTCACTCAGGTCGGGTTGCTGATCGCTGTTGGTTCCGACAGCGCTCTCGAGAAGGGAAGTAGCTCGCTTGTGTCAGATCTATGTTACTGCTTCGTCGATCGGTAAGAACGAGAGTTGATCAGACTGGTTCGCTCAGATCCAAGCCTCGCGACTCAGCCAGGCCACCACTATCGATTGCTTGCCGCCTTCGTCCGTCCAGAAAGGGTGTTCGAAACAGCAGCAGCTCAAAAGTTGAGTCCTTTCAGAACAGGGGACGCCCAGGCACCGAGTGTCCCGATGCCCAGGCATGGTGCGCCACCAAGGCTGTTGCGCACACGCTGCCTGAGCGCTCACCCTGGGGGCAATGCCTCTTCCACGACAATTAGAGTTTGTCGATTTAAAGGTGAAACTATTGTTTTTCGATATTGGAATTTGATGACTTATGTAATTATGTCCTATAGTGGAATTTTGGGAGAACATAGATTATGTTTTATACTTGATCTAAGGAGTTTAAATTATACAAAGAATGTGTTTTGACTTAAAAATATATTGTGTTTTGACTTAAAAATATATTATTTTTGGTATCACCATTTTCAATTGTTGAGACAAGTAAAAAGCTATAAAATAAGTTGTACCTTTAAGAATGTGATAGTTTGGTGATGTGGGAATTAAGTATGAACTAAAAATTGGCAAATGATGTTCATGGAATAAGTGTTAAATATTTAAGTTTGGACAATCGTATTAAATGGACTTTCTTTTATAATCACAATTAAGTCATTTTCGAGCACATTGACGTTAAGAGTGGTCGAGGGACTCCTCTTTGCAATTTAAATAAGAATTTTAACGTAAAGGACTCCAAGTAAGTAAATTCTCACCTTCACATTAATGCATATGTGTTGTTGTTATAATTAAATAGCTCTTAGGTGAATTGAATGTGTATTGAATTTGAGTTCTATATAAGTAAATCCCCATATCCACCTACTTTTTCCATTGTGTGTTATGTGATGACTGTATTGGAATGTGTTATGATTGTGTTGAATTATTTCACATAATATATATTTCGTACTGTTATTATGTTGAATAGTGTTTAACTATTGTTTATGTAGTTCATGTCATGGGCATGTAGTTATAGTATTCTACATCATTCTTGGCATGAGTCGTTTGTACATTTAGAAAACGAATGGTTTAGAAAATAAAATTTGAAAGGAAATGAAATTTTATAAATGAATTATTATCAGGAAATGATAAGATTTTGAAAAGGAGTGTAGAACCTAGCCATAAAAGATATAAGTGGGAATGGGGCATGGGGTACCGGCCCATCCAAGCCAACCCTCTTGTAAGGTAAGGAGATAAGTAACGTTCACTTCTTGAAAGGTGAAAAAGATGAAAGGAAAAGTTAAGTAATGTTAACCGTATCGCGGTTGTACCGGTAGGAAATGTGATAGGGTTCCAAAGAATAATGACCCA
>MEJB01000017.1:11542673-11642782 GCA_001752375.1 Rhazya stricta
AGCTTAATGGCTAGGGTTATACTAAGTGAGCTCACGACTTTAATGAAATGGAAAGGTTTTTACAAAGTTCTTACATTTTGAAATGGAAATTTTATGAAAGTATTCAAAAAGTTTTATGGAGAAAGTGAACTGTGAATTCGTAACATATAGTGCATTTCACATACATTCATCATGAGATTTGCTTATTGAGCTTTATAACTTATTCAATTTCCTTCATTCTGCATTCAAGTGATGTGTAGCCAGATGGTGCTTAAAGGTCATTTTTGGGCAAGCCTTGATACTCTAAAGTGTTTTAAATAAATTCTAGTGAATAAGATAAATAGTTGACTAGAGAGGTTTTATATATTATTTAAGATATTTCTTTTTAACTAATCGTGCTTTAAATTCTTTCAAGTTTCGCAAATTTCAATTTTCGTAAATGTTAGGTTAATAAAAGATTGTTGGAGTACCTCAGTTATTTTATTGGATGTTTGTTGGGTTGGAATGCATGTTGTCTACGGGTATTGGAAAATGTTTGAGAACTTTTTGAATGTATACAGGTTACAGAGGAAATTCTGTCAAAATTTTTATAAAATGTTTTAGTCAAGTGTTCAAATCTCTTTTGTTTCCTACAGTATTTGATATGATTATGAGTAAGATCAGTAATACTCTTGACTTAGGGTAGTTCCTAATCTGGGGGTATTACAGATGCAAAGTTGTGAAACACTACATGGGTTTAATCTATTGAGTACTTCAATTAATTTGAATCAACAATACAAAAGTAAGTTGTAGAATAACTAGAATAGAACTAACCTTGTGTTCAATCACAAAACGGAAGTAGAGATTCGCTTTAAAAGCTTTAAGCTTTAAGAGGCAGAGAATCGTGCAGATAACCTATTGTAATTTGAGAAGGGAAAGGGAGAAGAAGTCTTCTAGTTACTGAAGGAAGAGGAGAAAAGAATTAGGGAGCAAACCTAGAGAGATTGTCATTAATCTTTATGCAAATCAAAAACCTCTATATATTTTAGAGGTTAAAGTTTAGAGCTTTTAGGATTTGAAGGGATAGAAACATCATTCATAATACATTTACAACATAAAAAAATTTATTAAAAATTTGAATAGTTACATGTATATTCATTAACTAAAATTAGTTCTGAAAAAGATTATTTTTAGATTTTTTTTTTAGGATTCTAGGACACGCATTCTAAGAGGCGGTAGTGTCTTTGTATCGGCGAGTACTTAATTAACTAGCCTATGTAAGACTAGATTCCCTTCATTTGCACGGGGTTCTTCATGAAGAACTCGAAGATCATGAAATATTGATGCACCATAGTATAGCAGTTGTGCCATATTTATCAACCTACAATGTATATTTCAAACATGCAACTTAGTATATGTGAAAAAGCCCTTAGGGCTGCTAACAACCATCAGGCCTTTTACATTGTTACATAGAATTAAGAACAAGAAATTAGAGGCATTAATGATTAATAAAGTGATAGTGAATGACTCCCCTCACTTCAGTAATGATCTAAACAAGAATTTGATTAATTTATAGCAACTATTTAGGGAGAGAGTTTCCTCAATAATATTTGAATTTGGGATGGAAATATACAAAATCTATAAAAAATTGATAATGAATTTAGATTAGCAAAATTATTTTTCCTTATGATAACCATGTAAAATTTAACAAGTAATGCAACATCCGGTCCTCCACCAGTGAGATTATCTCAATGGCCACTGAATTGAGTCGAAATGGGCCTGATAAGAACTCAGGTAAAAGTCCATTCGTTTTCCCGCTCATAACATTTATCAGTCAAGCGCGCCATCCAAAGTCTCTCTYTCTCTCACCGACAGGAAGGATGCTGGGAAGAATGAGACGCCCATCGATGACCTCGCTAGAACAATTGGAGCTGGAGAGATCTCCTTCCAAGATTATCAAAGACGATCCTTTTTCAATCTATGGTAGTTACTTTCAATCCCCTCTCTTTTGTCTCTCTATTTTTTTTTTTCCTTCTCATTTTTCTTGTCTCTTTAAATGGTGGTTGACTTTGAATTATCCGGGAAAATGGGAAATTCTTGGCATCTGAAAATAAGGTCTTCTTTAATTGTATCTTAATTTGGTGGGTCTTCATCTGATAGGAAATGATTGTGCAAAGTATCTCTTTTTATAGAACTAAGGTGCCACTGGAGATGAAAAAGGTAGTACTAGTTGTTTTCGTCGGACTTAACGATTTGTTGATGGAACTCCACCTCGTTTTATATCCGGGTTTGAATTATTTCTTCTTGATCATTTTTAAAACTTTTTCTTTTCATGTTCTACTTCTTTTTTGCCTGTTCTTTTTTAGCTGTTTTGCCAAGCATGCGTTGATTTTTGTGTTCAATTCGATTAACAGTTACTAATTCTTGATGGGGTATTTGAAATAAGAACCAGATTCCGTTGTATGGAAATTAAACGTTTCTGTTTCTCCCAAAGAAATATTTTTGTGTTTCAAAGATGGATTGAAGCTTAATAAGTAAATATGTAATTCTTTTCTTTTTGTGAACTTTCATGACCTCATGTTTAACTATGATATGCACATTTAAATAATTCTTGGTCTGTGTTAAAAAAGGTTCCTTCGGTCAATCCGTATGATAACAAATTTAAAAATCTAAGAAGTGAGATAGATTAGAATGATATGTTTATGTTTGCAGCCCTAGAGTGTGTGACTAAGCATAGAACCTTGAGTTAGACAATATTGCCTCTTGTTCTGTCCTTTCTACCATTTCGTCCATTAGTTACTGAGCACAGAATTCAAGGCTAATCATTCCTTTATACATGGGGATTATCTTAACATAACGCTTGAGTAATTCATTCTGGTATTTCCTTCCTTACCTAGGTTCCAATTATATGCCTTCATGGAATTCTATATAAAATTATAATGCCAGGTTCTCTATCTTTTGGTGGAAACCAGTTAAAACCTGTATCTGAATAAGCTAATTGATTTTCAGTAGCTGTACTGCAGTAGTTGAAGACAATTTAACTGAAAATGCTTTGGCAATGGGAACTTGAGAAGGAAATTGAAATTTGAACATGGCCCTCAAAGTTCCAAATATAAACCAACATATAGGTGTATAATAGTCTAATAGTTTTGTGGTAGCATAGGTTATCTTTTAATATAAACTTAAAATCAGTGTCAAACAACAAGTTCATATTTCTAAACTCGATTGCCATATTTTAGAGAATACATTGAAGAAGCTTAAGGAAGGTTCACAGCGTTGTCAGAGCCTGCCACTGGAGGAAGCCAGAAATGCAGATAACAGTCACATAGAATCATGCTGTTCTCCTGACACAAAAACCACGGATTGCTCTTCCTCTGACTGTTCTTGTGATTCCAGCATTTGTCAATCCATGAGCTTCTCAAAAGAGAAAAGAAACAAAAATATTTCCATTCTTCACCTGTTCTCCAAATATACAACTCCAAAAAGTAACCCAATGTTGCCCGATGAGGAAGCAATGGTGGTAGATAGTGTCTACTCCTCTGCCAGTGCTTCTCCATGTGTTAACCAATGTCAGTTCAGAAGCAGCTCAGAACAGCACGTGAAAAAGAAATGCATTGATTCTCTGGTGATTTGATTAGGAGCATCGAACTGTCTCTGTTACCTAAAGGTATTTCAATACTTAAAAACTGTAACTTTCTCCCTAGGGAAAAATAATGAGATATTAATTCATCTGCACTATATTGCCATGTTTCTATTAGTTTGGAGTTGTTGTAGTCTAGAATAATCTTCTTAGTTATTTGTGAATTCATCTTATAATGAAGGATAAAGAAGAGCTTAAGTTTTCTTGTCTTTAATGTTAACATAAGTACATATTCAGTACAGAACACCAAACAGTATACATCAATCTTAGCAGATTAAAACTTGAAGCTCATCATTTCAGTCAGCCTTCTGTCATTCTTGAATTTCCTTAGCAGAACTGACTGCATAAGGACTTGAATCTTCCACCTTGATAATTTGCAAGGTATCTATGCCGCCAATATTATGAGGATATCTCCTTCTTATAGCAAAACCTTATAATCAGGTTTGAAGAGTTGGAAAGTGAAGTGTAAAAGTTTTCCACTGCACTAAATCTATATAATGAAACAGGAGAACTTTTAGCAGCTGAAATCCCTCCTCTTCAACTACTTCCCACTCTGGTCCTCTGAATGCATGATATCCGAGCTTGAGCACCTCCGGATGGGGTAACATTTCCAGGAATGGATATGTGCTCCCAAGGCAGGCTGATCCAACTTAGATTCAGCTTCCTGAGCATTGGGGGGAAAAGTGTCCATACAGGGAAACCATCTTGGCTTCCGATTGAGTGAGTTAGAACTCAACTTCAATAATTCACGTTCTTGCAGGTGGTTAAGATTCTGGAAGGTGTGGTTAACAACTTAGTGTGGTACTCATCCTTGGTTTCAAGAATCCCCAGCCTTTTTTTTTTTTTTTWAAAAAAAAAAACTACTAAATAGTTTCTCGGTACAACTGGAGAGACAAATTCTTGAGATTGTGCACAGGTCTTGTAGAACAAAAGAAGTATGTTCATCATCTTCTTCTATAGACGGATCAGGAAAATAAAAGCCTGATGTAGCATGGAGATGACTTAGTTTTGGTAGCTTCAGTAAATCCCTTTGCATAGTAGAAACCTTGAACTTTGCCGAGAAACAAAATTTGTAGATTCCATAATTTTGATATTGATGGAGGAAAACGGCCAAGAGTGGTCAGCTCTTGGTGCCTCAATTGTATTATGGAAACGTAGGAAAGTGATGTCCAGCACCCTAAGCAGTTTAAACCCTATGTGGCTAAAAAGATGTTCAAAATGGACATTTCTATGTACTTGTTCTTTTTTGTAACAGAAACCTAGGAAAGAGTGGGTAAGTGGAATTGACAGGCTTGCCACGCATGCAGCAACTGTCTCCTGTGAGCCATAAATGCAGGCAGGATAGTAAGATTGAAACCAGAGGCAGCGGGAAGTTTGTGTTACTTGAGATTTGACTGACTGCTTCCTTAGGTATTCTATTGATTCCACTTTTGCATCTGAAAATGGTATTATTGGAGATTCTCGGACAGCTCCTTCATCAGATGCAGAAGACCTTTCTCAGCTTATCTCAAGCTTAAATCTAGCAGGAGATCATGAACCGAACAAGTTTTGACCTTGCCGCTGGAACTTCTTTTTCCAACCATAACGAGACTTCTGTCAATAAGATCCTCCAAATACCGCTTTGCAACCCATAGTCTGACAAGTCTCCATAAAGGTATCTCAAAATCTTCTGGGAAAGCTCCGATATATATAAGAAGCAAGCTTTCAAGTGATGAGGTAAGTAATTGTAGCTCAAACCARGTATCTTCATACGTTGGTTCGGATCATTAGCTAAAGCTGAACTTACGTTTTCTGCAATTCTCAACCACCAACACCTTGTCCTTCTACTCTTGCGGAGAACTCCAGCCACTACTATGATTGCAAGTGGTAGTCCTTTTGCAATCTGATTTCCAATATCAACTAGTTGGGGAGGACAACTTTCTTTCTCGAATACCTTTTCCTGTAGCAACTTCAACTTTCATCTATCCCCAAAAAGTTCAAATGGTGGGGAGTGATATTTGGTTTCGCATAGACAGCATCTTTTAGCCGACTAGTTACCATGATCCSACTTCCATTCTTGTCATCAGGAAAGGACAACATTACATCATCGCATGCTTTAGAACTCCAAATGCCATCCATGACAATGAGATACCTCATACCCTTCAAACTTCCATTATAGAGCTGCTCAGATAGTCTTCCAACTGGCGTTTCCTTTTCATTATATGCCTCATTGCTAAGTGAAGTAATACAACTTGGGATCTTCATACATCACTGTCACATCTGCTTTAATTGCATCAAACTCTTCCATTACTCTTGACAATCGCTGCCTTTGATGAAGGATCAGCCAAGTTTTTTCTTGCTCTTGTCTTCCTTCTGGCGAGCGAGGAATGGGGACATGTAATTCGATGAAATCCTCTGCCATATAAGCAAGGGTTTCCGATCAGTCTTTCTTGGTACATCACTATCCTGTGGTCATTAATGTCTTCCTTTCCAATATCTTCAAGAAATGCATGCATAAAACTTGTTTTCTGGTAGAGATAATCTTACTGTTTTTCTGATTGGAGGCATCAAAGAGGGACTGTCTCTTATTAGCTCCAGAGTTTGCATAAGAGAAGTTGCAGCAGCATAAGCCATCGTTGACTTTCTGAGAGGCACKTGGGAGGGGGATAGGGCCGAAGCTGGAAAGAGATTCTTTGAGTTTGTTAAGCAACCCTAATCAGCCTACTGCATGTTTATGGCTGCTGTTTGGTCAACGAAGAAAAGAAAAATAAAGAAGAGGAAATGAAATAAATAAAAAAAAAAACAAACTCATTTCGTCCAATTTAAGAGGAAATGAAAACTAAACTGAGAGTTTTTCAATTTGATGTACAAGAATTGTCGGAGGATATTCTACTAAGTTTAAAAATACGTGATTTTAATTTTTTAATTTATTAAGTAAAAAAATTAAAATTACTTGCTTTTACGTTTAGGAAAAGTGTCCTTAAATATGATCCTGACATTTATTAGTACTAATAAAAGCGATGATGCATTGCATGTTATAAGCAGCATAAACTAATATTTGAAGATATRTGAAAGTAACTTTCATCATTTGACCAAAAATGTTGCTTCTATCTTGACCATCTTGACAGATCATTCACTTTCATACATGTAAACAATTCCTTTAAAGGGTTTAATTCCTTAACGAGAGCGACTTCAGTTTGACAAAAGATTTTTTTTATCAATTTATATAATTAAAAAGATAAAATATAATATCCATCTATCTATTCTCTACCTTTAATTTAGTTAATWTTGGAATAATAAAATGAAATTAAATTAATTCAATTGAAAGGTAGTTCGTATCCTAGGCTAAGTCAAGCATTTCTCTTTGATTTCATGTGTTCTAGAGGCTTTTCATCTAGAAAAAAAGCTATTTATTTTTCATTGCATTTCTACTTTCTAATAATAAAAGTTCTMCATTTGCCGTATATGTATATAAATATTCCTCAACAGTTTTTTGTAGATATGAAAATCAAGCGACGTCACGTCGTTTCTAAGTATCAGATCGACAAATCAAATCAATTCGTTTTGCCTATAAATAAAGATCAAAGCAGAAGAGGAAGAGGGTCGGAATTTTATATCAAAGTCCAAAAATTCATATTGAGGACCCGAAGTTGAAGTTGAGAAAAGTCAAATTTCTCACCAAATCCTTAGATCAAGCTGCGAAGCCCTCGAAAGATTCCAAAGAGTCCAAATCTTGATCAGGTTGTGAAGCCCTAGGAAGATTTTAAAGAGTCCAAATCGCGAGATCAAGTTGCAAAGCATTCGAAAGATTCTGAAGAGAAGAATCAATGGATTGAATTTTTGCCACAAGAACATTTCAGAGATTGTAACACATATCTTATCAAGTTTGTAAGATAAATACACTTATTTCGCATCCCTCTTGTTTTCTTGTTATTTTGCAGATGAGAGTTTTGTGTAAACAAATTTGACACGCCCAGTGGGATAATTTCTACCGTTCATCTCTTCTCTTCCAAACAAATCAAGTCAAATTCATCAATAGCTCCCAAGAACAATATTTCAAAGTCTATCCCTTTCAAATCTGCAACACGTGGTGCTGTTGCTAAGTCAACTATGCCAGCTACATATGCAGGACCTGTGACGTAGAGTAGGGCTCCATCTGATGCTGGAAAAGAAGTAGAATACTTCTCATATGATCAGATCTACAAATACTTCAACTCCATGTTCAATGACATTCCTTCTTAAGAAGCGAGAGTCAGATCTGCTATCAGAACGACTCTGTCTTTATTGAACGCAGGAACTAAACCCTAAAAGTCCATACATGAGGATGTGCAAGAGTTTTGGGATTTGCAAGAGGTCTGCTTTAAAACATCCTCAGCCTTCAAATATGTTGGGATTTGCAAGAGTTTTGGGCAATCAACCTCAAGTTGAGTTCGAGACTGAAGACATGAGAGAAGCAGGACCTTCAAAAGAAGCTGCAATGATTCAAGTCTCATTAGATGGACTAATCCCTATTGACCAACTGAAGGATTTCATCATGGACACCATCAAGGACAAGAACGAAAGGAGTATTAAATCTTCTTAACTTGAGGATTCATAACTTGAAGATGCGCACAGGCTATCAACCTCCAAAATTTTAGAAATTCGATGGTAAGGGAAATCCTAAGCAACATATTGCACATTTCGTCAAGACTTGCAATAATGGTGGCACATATAGTGATTAACTTGTCAAGCAATTTGTTTTCAAAGGAAACGCATTCGACTAGTACATCGCCCTCACGGCCGGATCCATTGACAGTTGGGATGAACTGGAGCATGAATTCCTCAACCACTTCTACTGTACCCACGAATGGTAAGTATGTTAGAACTCAACCATACCAAACAATGGAAAGATGAACTTCTCATTGATTACATCAATCGATGGATAAGTCTTAAGTCTAAATTGCAGAGAGCGCCTCTCTGAATAATCTGCAATCGAGATGTGCATCCAAGGTATGCATTGGGGCCTAAAATACATCTTGAAATTAGCTACTCAGGCTCATGATATGGAGTTGAGCATTACAGCGCATGGAGATCAAGGAATTTCGGTACTCGAGCCATGAAAGAAGGAAAGGTTTGACTTCAAGAAAACAACCAAACCATCTTCCAAATCTAACACGAAAACATCCATGATAACAATTGTAGCGCCTGTCAAGATACCTACCAAAGTGAGAAGAAAGATTAGGACGAAAATAAATGCTACTCCAGATCTTGGAAGACAACGAATGACTTTGAAAGATATACAAAACAAAGAATATCTATTTTTCGGTTCTGATGTTTCAAAAATATATGCTGAAAGCCAGGATCATCGAACTGCTAGAGATGAAACAACCAGAAGAAGTAGGACGGTTGGGCGACCCAAACTATTGCAAATATCATCATCTTCTTGGCTACCCGACTGAGAAATGCTTCATCTTTAAGAATAAAGTCATGGAATTGGCTCGTAAAAGATGCATTTTGCGAGAAGAAAAAAGAGTGGCTGCTAATCAAATAAGTATCATACCATACACTTTCTCCTGCAGATCTACTAATGCAAATGTTGCGGATGTCTCATGATCTCCTGAATGCTTTGTTGAGATTAAATTTGGGCAGTTCGACGCGATGAAGTTCGACATAAAGCCCTCACTTAAATCTTCTCGTAAATTTGTCAACCAAGTGATAGATATGTTTGCAAAGCCATATGAAAATATTGAAAGTGGAAAAGTTGATAATTTTGAAGGCTGGACAGTTGTAAAATGCTGAAAGAATCACAAAAAGAAATTTGAAAAGAAGAAATTCATTCAACAAACCAAAACAATAAAAAGGAATTTACCAAAGCCAAATATGGTTATTCCTAAAAAGGTTGCCAACAAATCAAAGGGGTTATACATACCCAAGTATCGACGACCAATTATATTGACAGAGTTCTTTTCAAGAACATTAACTGAAAATCTTGAAGCTATCTCCTGTTCTATCACAGATAGAAAGGAAGTAAGTAATTTCGACCCTTCCTCTCCGAAAGATTCAGTTCAAGAGGATTGTCCTGTGCAAGCCAATAGATGCTCTTCAAATTCAGTCGCATGTATGACAACCATAATTTTCAACGATAACGATTTGTTGCTGGGTTCAAAACCCCATAACAGACTTCTATTCATATCAGACTATGCATAAGAAAAGAAGGTAAATCAAATATTGCTAGATAGAGGTTCAATAGTCGATATCGTTCCTCTACGCATGTTAAGAAAACTTGGGATTTTCTCTGAAGAACTCTATCAAAGTCGCCTTATGATCCAGAGCTTTAATCAAGGAGGTCAAAGAGCATTGGGCACCATTCAATTAGACTTACTAATTGATGAGATGTTATCGAGTGTTTTACTCATGTGATCGACTCCAAAACCTCCTACAATATGTTATTGGGAAGACCTTAGTTTCATGACAATGAGGTTGTGCCCTCAACACTTCACCAATGCTTCAAGTACATCAATAATGGTGCTACGAAGAAGGTAATTGTTGATGACAAATCCTTCATGGAGGCAGAAGCATATATTGTAGATGCAAAATTTTACCTTGGCAGAAATAACATATCATTTGGTGAAAGTAGATAGTCCTAAAGAAATAAATTCAAGGCAAAAATGATGTCATTCCCAAATCTCAAACCTTCATTAAGGAAGAACTTCATCATCCTGCAAAATTCATGGGCAATGCAGAAAGCAATAAGATAAAAACGCAATATATTCAAGCACCTATCCTCCATTATGCTCCAAAATCAATGAGGAAGGAAGGCCAATCCTCCTTTTCTGAAGTCAAATCTCTACAAGGATTTATTGTGCCTTTGACCAAGATCGAGGTGTTTGAAGCAATCGAAGCCTATTTTTGAAAGGTTTTGCACGACCTAAGGTGGGTCTAATGTTGGAACATGGTTTGTTACCATCCAAAAGTACTTAAAAAGGGTTTCGATCCTAACGCATACAAACTCCTAGCTAAAGCTGGATATGACCTACGAAGTCAGAATACATTAGGAAGACTTATTCCTAAATTAAAGGGTTATGGCCTAAATGAGACACAGAAGATGCTAAAGTAAAATGGGTATTCTGTGAAAAGTTCATGTGCAGGCATCGGATTTAAGCAACCTGTACCTGTGCGTAGAGCAATAAAGTGAGTAAGCAATTGCTATATCTTAGTGGAAGATGAATGTTCGACGGTGGGTCATATGTAACACCCCAGATTAAGAAACTTTATCCTAATTTGGGAATGTCACCATTTACTCACTGGCATGAATTTGCGAAAATTTTTGAAATAATAAAAATCTTGAAATTTAAAATAGAAAAGAGATTTATAAAAATCTCAGCAGAGTTTCTTATGTAATTCCAACAATTTCCCCTGTATACATTCAAAGGTTCCCAAACGTTTTCAACACCCGTAAACAACATGCATTTAAAACCCAACAAACCTAACATTTATCAAAACAAAAATTTGTAGAAACCAAAAGAATTTAAAACACGATAGGCTAAACCAATAAAGAATATCTTAATAATATACACAAAAATCATTCTATCTTATTTAGTAAAATTTATTTCGAAAATGCTTCGGGGTACATGGCTTGCCCACAAGTGACCTYCATGCATCATCTGGCTACACATCACTTGAAATGCAGAATGAGGGAAATGGAATGAGTTATAAAGCTCAGTAAGCAAATCTCGTGCATGGATGCATGAATAATGCCATACATGTCATAAATTATAAAATTTCACTTTTTCAAAGAAAACTTTCTAAACATTTCCATTTCATCACCTTTTCATAAAATATTTTCTTTCAAAATGTATGACTTGTAAAACCTTTYATTTCATTACAGTCATGAGCTCAYTGAGTRTAAGCCTAGCTATTAAGCTCTACAGTGGCCCATTATTCTTTAGAGCCCGATTACATTTCTACCGGTAAAGTAAAGCGGTTAACATTTCTTGACTTTTTCTTTCATCTTTTCACCTCCAAAGAGGTGAATATTACATATTTCCCTACCCTTCAAGAGGGTCGGGTCGCGTGCGCCGATTCCCCACACTCCATTTTTCACTCACGTCTTTTATGGCTAGGTTTTCACTCATTTTGAAAAATCTTAACATTTTCCTGAATATAATACATTTATAAAATTCATTCCCTTTCAAAATTCATTTCCTAAAYCATTCACTTTCTAAATGTATGAATGGCTCATGGCAGGAATGATATAGAATATTATAACTACATGTCCATGACATGAAATACATACAACTGTATTAAAATACCATTCAACATAACAATAGTACAAAATATAAATCACGTGAAAACATTTCACACAATCTCAATACATTTCATAACACAGTCCCATCCGTTTGAAATCAATTTTCGGCAAATTTGTTTCGACAATTGGTTGCCGAAAATCTTAAGATCTGGCTGGCGAGATGAAGAAACTGGCGACAGCAAGTTGAGGATTCAACCTCAGTGTTGCTGCTGGTTTCTGTGACAAATGGATCCGGTCGAGCAGAGAAGAAGAAGATGGCAAATCTGGCTGAGTCACGACCGGTGGGAGGCAAAACAGAATGGCTGGCCATGCGGTAGAGCATCCAAGAGGTGGGCAAGATGCGTGGATCTGGGAGCTTCACGGCAGCTATTGACTTTAGACCCAATCGATCCGAGCTCGAGCAAGCAACGATGACCGTTAGGCAGGTGATCGATGTTCAAGAAGTAGCGATCCAACAACGGATGTGCGCAGAGGGAGTCGGCGAGTCAGACCTGGATGAGCTGTTGCTACATGCAGACGAGCAGAGACAGCAGATCTGGGAGACAGTAGGGAGAACTTCGGTCTAATRGCGTCTGTTGTCATGAGCAGCTTCAAAATCTGGTCGCGACTCCCAGCATTAGAGACTGATGAGTCAACTGGATGTGTACTGCGAGTGAGGATGTCCCCCAGCACCGACGTGGGCAAGAGATCCAGAGCAAATTTGGACGACGCAGTTGCAAGTTTCAGCAGCTATCTTGGCAAGTAGAGGGAGAGGAGGAAGGGAGAAGGAGAAGAAAGAGAGGAGAATAGAGGCCACGATGTGCGGCGTCGGGCAGACAAAGGGAGAAAAGAGGCGGCGAGTGCAATGAGGAGGAGTGGTAGCGGCTGTAAAGATGGCGGCGGCAGTAATGAGGAGGAAGGAGAAGACCTAGGTTTCTTCTCCTTTTCTTTCTTTTTTTTTCCTTTCCTTTTATTTTTTTTTAAACTTGGGCCCTAACCTAAATCTTTCGGGCCTTCCCATTCCATAACCAATTCAGTCTATTGAATTAAATTCTACAGACTTTCCTTTCGGTAAAATCTAGTTTTCGACTGAAAATGAATAGGCCCAACAAGTCAAGCCTCTAACCAACTAAGGTCCCTCATTCAATTAACATGATAATCTCATACTTATTAAACATACAATTAAAATATTAACCACATAGCAAATTTCCAACCCTAGTTGGCACACAAATTCACAAGATCAAACAAAATTCATGAAAGTAAAATCTCGGGTATTACATCATAAGTCAGTCTTTGAGCGATTAAGGGAAGTAAACACCCATGCCTCAGTTTTTGAGTGGTTGGAACCCCAAGGAAGGAGATCATACAGAAATTTCGCCTTCAAAAGATTGGAAGTAGACAAAGAATCCAAGATGATTTAGAAGATCGAAAAGCCTTCATATGCGGAGATCGATGCAAACGAATGTCGAAGCAGAATATCTTCCAAGATGAGGAGGAAAAGTATACTTCTCGTGAATTATGGCAACTTCCTCAAAGCTAAACTGAAAATCGTTAATTCATACAAAGCCAAAGGAGGAAGATAAAGAAAGTGTTAGCTYTTCTTACCATATCAGCATTATTGATAAACATAATGATGCCGAAGAAGCACCTCCTGAACTTGGGGAAGGCACGAAAACTACTGTAGATGAGTTCAAAGAAATCAACTTGGGCATTGAAGAAGATTGCTGCCCAATCTACATAATTGCTCTTTTATCTCCAAAAGAGAGCGAAGTGTATACATAACTTCTGCAGGAATTCAAGGATATCTTTGTTTGGACGTACAAAGAAATATCAGGCCTAGACCCAAAGATTGCAGTTCATCATCTGGCTATCAAACGAGGGGCTAGGCCAGTAAAGCAAGGACGGAGACATTTTTGCCTTGACTTGATCCCTTCAATCGAAGCAGAAGTTAACAAGCTCATTAAGGCAGGATTCATCCAAGAGGTCAAATACTCTACGTGGATCTCAAGCATTGTGCCTGTAAGCAAGAAGAATAGACTAGACACGAGGCATTGTCTTTCATGGATGGGTCATCTAGCTATAATCAAGTACAAATGGCACCATGGGATGAAGAAATGCCTGCTTTTCGCACTCCCAATGGCATTTATTGCTACAAAGTAATGCCATTCAATCTGAAAAATGCAGGAGCGACATACCAATGAGCAATAAAGAAAATCTTCGATAACGTGCTCCACAAATACGTTGAATGTTACATGGACGATCTAGTTGTGAAGTCACAAAAAGATCTAAGAAAAGTTTTTGAATTACTATGTCGTCATCAATTGAAGATGAATCCTTTGAAATGCGCATTTGGAGTTGCTTCAGGAAAATTTTTGGGATTCATTGTGCGTCAACGTGGCATTGAGATTGATCAAACTAAAGTGGATGCTATATTGATAATACCAGAGCCTCGGAACGTGTATGACATCTGAAGCTTACAAGGGAAGTTGGCCGATCTGAGAAGATTCATCCAAATCATGCTGGCAGATGTCAACCATTCAGTCGATTGATGAGAAAAGAAGTACCTTTTGAATGGGATGAAGCTTGTAGTAATGCATTCAAAAGTATAAAAGCATACTTGGTAAAATCTCYCGTCCTGGTTGCGCCAATACAAAGGAAGCCTTTGTTGCTCTATATCTCCACCCAAGAATGTTCTGTCGGAGCTTTGTTTGCTCAAGAAAATGAGGAAGGGAAGGAAAATGCCTTGTATTGCTTGAGCAGAATGATGACCCCAAATGAGTTGAAGTATTTGCCAGTAGAAAAGTTTTGCCAGTAGAAAAGTTGTGTTTGGCTCTCATCTTTGCAATTCAAAAGCTAAAACACTACTTTCAAGCTCATACAGTGCAACTTATTTTCAAGGCAAATCTGATCAAATAGGTCATGACTAAACCCATACTTTCTGATCGCTTAGCGAGCTGGTACCTGCATTTGCAGCAATTTGAAATAATTTATATCCCTCAGAAAGCTGTGAAATGACAAGTTTAGTTAATTTCTTGGCCGATCACCCCTTACCTGTTGAATGGGACTTGATGGATGATTTGCTAGATAAATATGTCTTGCTGGTTAAAGTTTTACCTCCATAGAAGATGTATTTCGATGGAGCTACTCATCGAAACGGAGCTGGAGTCGAGATAATCTTCATTACACCTGAAGACGATATCCTTCCATATTCATTCTCCTTGACTCAACAATATTCAAACAATGTTGTTGAATATCAGGCACGCATCCTTAGATTGGAAATAGCTATGAAAATGTAAGAGCTACAACTCAAGGTCTATGGAGATTCAAAGCTAATGGTCAATCAAGTTCTTGATGTCTATGAAGTGAAGAAACCTGAACTCCTTCCATATTGCAAGTATGCAAGATAAATAATGAAATAGTTGGGTGATGCAAGTATAGAACATGTGCCAATGAACGAAAACAAACAGGCGGATGCTCTGGCAAAATTAGCTTCTGTCTTCTTATTGCCGGATCCACATAATCAAATTTCGATCTGCCAAAATTGGGTTGTGCCTCCTTTATCAGAAAATGAAGAAGATGCCGATAGCACAATCAATGTCATTTCTGCTAGCAATACTGATAAGGAAGACTGGCATCAACTACTCATCGATTAGCTGTGTTATGATATTGTACTTGAAGAACCACGCAAGAAGAGTGACATCTGACAAAAGGCTTCAAGGTTTGTTCACTTCCAACATATCCTCTATCAACGTTCATTTGAAGGAGTCTTCTTGTTTTATTTAGGAGATAATGATGCAATGCAAGCACTAGTAGAAGTTYATTCGGGTGTATGTAAAGCTCATCAATCCGGACCCAAGTTGTATTCAGATCAAAAGGATGGGGTATTACTGACCTACAATGGTGAAGGATTGCATGAAATATGCCCGAAAATGTCAAGCTTGTCAAATCCATAACAATTACATCCATCAGCCACCAGAATCATTGCATTTAACAATCACATCTTGGCCATTCGATGCATTGGGACTTGATATAGTTGGGTCGTTTCCAAAGTCATCTGCTGGACATGTGTTCATCCTAGCAACAACAGATTACCTCTCGAAATGGGCTGGTRAAAAWGCAAAATATTGTTGACTTCATTCGCACGAACATTATATATCGCTATGGAGTCCCAAGATACATCATCACTAATAATGGAAGGTCTTTTCGCAATAGTGCAATGACAAGAYTTTGTGAAAAGTTCAACTTCAAGTAATACAACTCTTCGATATATTATACATCTGCTAATYGATTAGCTGAAGTTTTTAATAAGACTCTTTGAAACATGTTGAAGAAAGTTATTGACAAGTCAAAAAGAGATTAGCATCTTAAAATTGGAGAATCCCCACAGGCGTATCAAACAACATTTCGTACTCTAACCCAAGCTACGCTATATGCATTGGTTTATGGTGTCGAAGCAGTTCTTCCTCTTGAGTGTCAATTACCTTCGTTAAGGATAGCTATCCAAGAAGGATTCACAGAAGAAAAAAATGCGCATTTGCATCTTGAAGAGTTAGAAGCGCTTAATAAAAGAAGGTTAGAAGCACAACAACGTTTGGAGTGTTATCAAGCCCACATCTCCAGAGCTTTCAACAAGAAAGTTTGTCCTCGTTCATGTCAAGTAGGCGACATGGTGCTCACAATTCGAAGGCCGATCATATATCCATGAAAGATAAAGATTACAGCAAAGTGGGACGGTCCATATGTGGTGCAAGAAGTGTATTCAAGTGGCTCATACATGCTTATTGACGAAGATGGATTAGGCATTAGCCCCATCAATGGCAATTATGAAGCGCTACTATCCATAAATTACAAAACAAATTCAAGATACTCCTAGTGTATGAGCTTAAACTGCACATGCTCCTTGATAAGAGTTAGAAGAACCCGCAATTCTAGGTCGATATTTCACTCTAGGGAGGCGCAATAATAGCTTGTTTGCTCAGGGAATTGTAGATTCTTAAGAAGTAGAAGAAGGTATTGGAGGACTGGAATTGCTACACCTTTTGCCTTAAAAGAAATTCTGGCAGTACCGCTTGAGCAAGAATCCCACCAAGTATTATACTCTTTCGTAGCAAGTGGCTTTGATGTCTTTGCAGGAAGTATAACAAGGGCGTGTGTCCTAAGGCGAATAGACGATTTCCAAAGTCGAACGACATCCGCTAATGTGTGCGAGTAAGGTTTCTCCTTCAAGTTACCAGGAATATCCTGACAAAACCTAAATTGCTTGTAGAATCTGTGCGGACTGTAAGATTCTATCACATACATGGAATCCTATCGAAGAGTCAAGAAGTTGAAGCGTACACTAACGAAGTAACCAAACTAAGTCAATGATAAAGTCCCATCATCCACCAAATGTCGCTCGAAGTCACCAGTAATATAGTTATATGTAATGGAAGAAGGATCTATGCGTCTGAAAATTGCTTGTGTAGCTAGAAGGGTGAAATATTTAGCCATCTCCTCTCCATGGAATTTGATCATTCTTGCAATCAAAAAGCAACTATTACTCTCGTGATGGGTGTCAAAGTACTCAGCAATCCATGAATACATGTTATGAATTGGGAATGTTGCATGATATTCCTTGAGAAACGGAGACTGTGAGACCTTGCTCAACCCATTGTAGATATTTGCCAAAGCTAGTATAGCTAATGAGAAGCTCCGCCYAGAAGCCAGGAAGAACAAATTTACATAGCCAACAAGATAAAAATGCAGCAAAGTTCACATCCTCTCTGAAAGACTTTGGGATGTCGAGTGCATCAAATGGTTCGTTTTCGCCCTTCACAATGGTGAAAGAAGTCCTATTCTCGATGCCTGTAAGGTTGTTCAACGTCCTCGGCTTTGCGGTAGTTCATCGATTATACAGTCTTGGGAAGGTGGTCCATTCCTATTTGGCCCTTTAAACCAAAACTTGCTCCAATTGTCAAATGAAACTCCTTGTGTGTCACTGTTCAAAAGTCTTCCAAAGTCGAAAAAGAGAAACTTAAAACTTTCAGGAAGCAAGGGGTTGCCTTCATTGTCAATCTCGTAAAGCTCATTGGCAGAAGGGATTACCTCATCATAAAACGAACCATGTATGGGAAGACCGTCAAGACTCCTTAAGTCCCAAAGTGAGATAAACAATTCACCAAAGGAAGTGTATAATGCGTTCATTGATGGGCACCAAAGTTCACAAAAGGCATGCATGACATAGCTATAGCGATCATATGTAAACAAAGAAGCATAGATAGTATTGTATATTTTCATCTTGCGAAGAAGCTCCATATGTTTTACGAGAATAGTTTCCAACCACTCCCAGTAATTTTGTGTGAAACTAGTCTCACCGGAAATTGAGATGGAGCACTCCGTGAAGTCTTGTCAAGGTTGTAATCTGCGAAAGGAAGATAGAAATTTATGGGCTTTTGTTGGCATCATGAGTTGAAGACAACAATAGCGATTCTCGGATTGATGAGACGGAAGATGAGTTGATTACCTTCTTGGAGCATGTTGACGACAAATTACTAATGTGAAAGTTTGCATCGTTGGAAGACCGRTTTGTATTTAGGTATCTTGATGTCGCCGGAAGAATATCCAAAGTCATGATTTAAAATTGAGATCCCCTTTGATTATCTGAGATGAAAATGTGTTACTTTGCCTTTTTAAAATCTTTGATCTCCATTTCCCTAAAAAATCAGAGAGGCACAACCTTCAAGATTGTAAAAAAAATGTAAGTATGTTGAGCCTTAAAAAAAAAGTTAAAAAAATATATGCGAAAAAAAAAGGCAAAAGCAAAGGAAAACAGAGAAAAAGGGACCAAAATCTATGCAAACACTAGAATCAACGGAAAAACAAAAAAAAAAGAGAGAAAAAAAGGAGCAAGAAAGCGTAAAAACAAGAAGGGGGAAAAAAAAAAATGCCAGCCAAAAGAGGTAATTGCTGCTCGACATTTGAAAGGAACATCCTCAAATGGCTGAAGGTAATTCTGAAGTTGAGGCTTGTAGGTAATTCTAAAGGTAATTCTGAAGGAACATTCTCAGATTGCTGCCCGGCTTGTAAACTAGTTGAGGCTCGGTGTTGTCTCTGGAGTTTGGCGAGTCTCAAGGAAATTCTGCTGGTATGAAGTTCTGATTCAAGGGGAAGGGCTAGTGGAGCAACAGCTTTGGAGAATTCTCCAATCGAAGATATGGGAGTGAAAGAACCTGGGAATCAATCGGGAGAGCCAAGTAGATGCAGGGATGGAAAAGAGCCTTTGTGCAATACTCCATAATTGACTTGAAACATTCTTGGTCTTCCAAGGACCATGTTACTATCGGCATCTATCCAAGTTTCTACACAGTTTTCGATGGCAAACACGATCAAGACCAAAGCTAAAACTCCWTGGTAATTCCTATGCCGCGGCATCGCTGCTCTTTGCCATGGCCGCCCGATCGGTAGGGACCAGAGGGCAAACTGGTGGACGACGACACGCCGTTGCTTCCTCCATCCTTGTTGCTGCTTAACACTGAGCGCTTGGGTACTAAAGGGTCGAAGGGTAGTTGCCATCCTACCTCTCGAGATCCAAAATCTGGCCGTCACTGAAACAACAAGGAAGACCACGTCTGGTGGCTGTCTTTATCTTCCCCGCTGCTCTTCGCCCTGGCCGTCGYGAAGGAAGAGACTTGGAAATTTTCGCCGCTGAAGATCGAGGATGAACAGAGAGAAGGAAACTTTCTCGATGGCTGGTGCGCGCTTTAATGACGCATATCCGAGCACTGGAGGTCGACAACTGGCAGAAGGCTTGCCGTGCTTGCTGCTCGCCATCTCACCGTCGGACACAGAAGGGAGATYTATGGTCACCGCTGCACATCCGAGTTGTCTGGTCGCCAAGGAGAGCTCTAAAAGACTTCGCTGCTGCGAGTTGGAAAAGGCAGAAAAGGTCAGAGGGCAGGAAGACGATGTCAGGGTCCGGCGGCCACTGCCGAACAGAAGGCAGGTGATGGCTGTGGCCAGCGCTGCAATTTGAAAGCGCCGGAGACGACGGCACGCAGAAGAGGCGGACCGAGCCACGGGTTACGGGTCTGAATGCCAGATTCGGGTCCGAGTCTTGGTCGCTTTCTTGGCCCATGAAGACGGGTCTGGATTTGGAGTCGGGTCGCCATGTTTGGGCCAGAGGAACTGAAGCACGAATCCTGGTCTTCGTGTTTTGGATCTTCAGTCTTGGGCCTGTGGGGCTCGGGCCGTCGGTCTAGGCCATCTTCTTAATGCCCACGGATCAAAAGAACAGGAAGAATGGGCTATCAGATAGGCCAGGTCTAGTTCTGGGCTGGGTCGACTTTGGGCTACCTTTACTTGGGTCGGGAAGGAGAAGAGCGTGAATGATGGGTCATTGTGTGGGCGGGATGATAATGATCTGGGTCGGGTTTGGATTCTCAGACTGGGCCGACCTTGGGCCATCTTCACTTGGGCCTAGAAGTAAAAGAACCTGAAATATTGGGCCGTCGGTTTGAATTGCTTGTCCATCTGGCCCACAAAAGAAAATGAAATAAAAGGAGGAGGAGGAGGAAAGTAGACTGGGCCAGAACAAAGAAACAACACCAACGAGGACTTGGGCCACAGTCTGTCAATCCCACCAAAAAAAGAAGAAGCAAAAATAGGCAAAAAAATGACAATTCATGGGCCAGCAAAAAAAGAAATACGGTTTGGGCCAAGGAAAAAAAATGCAGAAACAAAACAAAAAGAAAGGCACAATAAAAAAAAAAAAAAACGACAGCAAGCAAAAAGAAAAAAGTAACCAAAAAAATTGACTCTTACACAAAAAAAAAAAAAAAAAAGGAAAAGAGGGTGTTCATAATAAAGAAAAGGATAGAAGTTTACCTTTCGCTGTCTTTTTCTTAATATTTCTTGATAAAATCTCTTTTAAAATTCTTCAAGCGCATGGACAAGAGTTACATCAAAAAAAATGAAGAAACAAAACATATAAGATAACTTATCAAAGTGTCAATGCTCGTGATGCAAAGAAAATAGAATGGGAGCGACTCATACAACTGGGACGTATATATAGGCAAAGAAAGAGAAGAGTTGGGTTAGGATTAGAAGTATAAGTTTTTATCCCAATTCCAATATCTATCAGTACGTGCGATATATCACAACTTCAATATTTATCTGCGTGTAAGCTATATCACATCTTCAAGAAGATGGAGGAAGAAGAATGGGCTAGCGAATCGGAAGAAAAGGAAGCCCGGCAAATTGAAGAAAAAAGCCTATTGTCTGAAGAATAAATGAGGCTCAATATAACACCCTCAGATTATGAACTGTCCTAAGTTGAGAATATTACATTATTCTACTCGCAATTAATCAATTATCCATTTAAGATTCAACAATATCCAAAAGAGTTAAAAAGGGTGTTTTAACAAATCTTCACTATCCCAACATTTATTCAAAACAGAAATCGCGTAAACCTCAAAAATTAAAAACAAATGAGAAATACTTAWTATTAAGTGGAAACTATTCAAGTGAACAATTATCTTACTACAAAAAAAAATTATTTAAAACATGTTCCGGGGTATCATAGCTCGCTGACAAGCAACCTTCTCGCCCCATCTGACTATACATCATCTGAAATACAAAATAAAAGAAAAGGGATGAGCTAAAAAACCCGGTACGTAAACCTCATGCATAAATGCATAAACATGTCCTACATGTCATGAAATTAAATTTCACCTTTTAAATGGAACTTTCTAAAACATTCCCTTTTCGAAATCTCTTTACAAAACCTTACCTTCAAAATATATAACTTTTAAAACATTCCATTTCACTTCATTCGTGACCTCACTGAGTGTAACACCTAGCCATTAGGCTCTGCAGTGGGCCATTCTTATTTGGAACCYGATTTCATTTCTACCGGTAGTACCGCAGAGCGGTTAACATTCTTTCATCTCTTCACCTCCCCGTGGTGAATTATTACCTATCCTCCCCGAGAGTAGGGTTGGGTGCGTCGGTCCCTCATGCCCTATTTTCCCACTCACATCCTTCATAGCTAGGTTTACACTTCTTTCCGAAAACTTTAACATTTTCAAAACTTTAACATTTTCTTTTAAAATTTCATTTCCTAAACCATTCATTTTCTAAATGTGTAAATGGCTCATATCAAAAGTGAGGTAGAATCCCTAACTACATGCCCATGATATGAAATACATACAACCGTATATAACATATCGTTCGACAAACAGTACAAGTTATGAAACAGTATATAATATATCATTCGACATAAAAGTAATACAGGATATGAACACATGTAACATTCCACACAATTTACACACCTCAATATACAATCCCATACATAACATATTAGACAAAATAAAAGAGTTCAATTACATTCATTCATAATATTAATGAGATATGAGAGTTYACTTACCCAGAGTCCTTTACGTTAATGGGTTCCTACTTAAATTGTGAAGTGAACTCCTTCAACTGTTCTCAAYGTAAGGCCTCGAAGTTACCTAGTTGTGATTACAGAAGAAAGTTTACTTAGTTCGATTGTCCCAATTTAGATATTATGTGTTTAATCCAAGAATGTCCTTTATCAATTTATAAATCCATATTTAGTTCTCATATTATCAAGTGTTACGTTTTTAAGGGTACAATTCAACTCCTTAACTCGGATATAAACCTAATCTATGTTCTCTTACCAATTCGCTTCAGGACATAATTATATACAAGTCTTAAATTTCAATGTTAAGTGTTAAYATTTTCACCTTTAAGTTCACAAGGTCCAAGTGTTACGAGAGTGGTATTGGGTTCTCGGACGTGCGCTCAAGCGGCGCGCGCAATAGCATCYGGGCGCCTGGGTGTCGGGCACTTGCYGGGCGCCTGGTGCTGCTGGGTGCTTGATGCTTGCTGGGCCTTGGTGCTGCTGGGCATTGGGAGCCGAGCACAGGCGCTAGGCACCGGCACTGGGCGCCTGGGCACCTTAGTAGGTCCTTGCTCCTGGCCAATCCATTTCCAGATCGGCAAAGAGTCTCCGGTGACAAACTCCGGCGAGAAAGAACTGGATAGCTAGAGGTGGCGTGCGTAGATCCGGTCGAGTAGAGAAGAGGAAGATGGCAGATTTGACTKAGCGATGGCGGAAGGTAGAACAGATTGGCTGGCCGCGCGACAGAGCATTCCGAATGATGGCAAGATGAGCACAGATCTAGTCAAGGAAACCGATTTGGACGAGTTCCGCACGCCGAGCAACAGGGCATTATCTTCTTTCTGTCCTGGCGAAAACCGTTGAGCCGAGAAAAAGAAGAAGAAGATGGCAGATCAACTAGATCTCGTGGTGAACCGCTTTGTCTCTAGCGGGTATGGATCTGGTAGGTATGGATCCTCTTGGCCGAACGTCCGCTAGCCGGCTGAGCGTCACACAACGACGATTCCGGACTGGCACTGTGAACACACGAGCTACCGTACGTAGAGACGACAACGTCTCCAGATCGAGGCTTCGGACTGAGCAGCGGCGATAGATCGATGGCGTGATGGGGAATCGCTACAACCAAATCCTGCTAAGCTACCACCGACCAAACCACGATCGGTTGCGGTATCGGTAGAGGAACGAAGAGACGATACATACAGCGAGGAGGATGGCAGCACCAGTGTAGGGCAGGGAGGGGTGCTAGCGGCTCAGTGGCGGCGGCGGGGGGTTACGGGAGGAAGAAATAGGTTTTTCTTAGGTTTTTTTTCTTTTTTCTTAGGTGTTTTTTAATTTTTCTTTTCTTTTTTTCTTTCTTTTTATTTTTTATATATTTTCTTCCTTTTTTATTYTTTTATAATTTTATATTTTGGGCCGTAACCTAAACCTTTCRGGCCTTCCCATCCATACTTAACCCAAAATCCTTAAATTAAATATAAGGGGCTTCTTTTCGATAAAAAGCCCAACTTCCGACTAAGAAATAAATAGGCCCACGAGTCGAGCCTTTAACCAACCAATGACTCTTATTCGACACAGACAAAATKTTTGTACTTATTAAACGTGCGATTTCAAAATATTAATTACATATAAAATTTTCAACCCTGGTTGACACACAATTTCACATGATCATTCACAAAATTCATAAAAAGAAATCTCGGGTATTACACTCAAATATCTCAAGTACGGTCCAATGAATATAATCCAGTTTATTGAACATGCAATATTGGCCCAAATGGCGTAAATTGGGTTAGAACTTGCACTCACAACCCATCTTCGAGTTGTACCTATGGTCAGGTTCTAGATAAGAAATCTTATTAAATTAAATTTTTATAATCTATTTAAATAATTAAAAATTAATTTTAAATGCTCCTATTAAATTGGGGAGTATGTGACATATCAACTAATGAAGCGGTGATATGTGTTGGTGATGGCAGTGTTCAACCAATAGAAATCAAGGAAAGTTTGGCAAATCAGATGACGCCAYGTCACTCTTAAGTGTAACCTCAACCAATCAAATCAATTCACTTTGCCTATAAATAAAGGCTAAAGCACAAGAGGAAGAGGGCCATAATTTCATATCAAAGTCCAGAAGTTCACATTAAGGATTAGAAGTTCAAGTTGAGTGAAGCCAAATATCTCTCAAAATCCTGAGATCAAGCTGCAAAGCCCTTGAAAACTTCAAAAGAGTTCAAATTTYGAGATCAAGCTATGAAGCTCTCGTAAGATTCCAAAGAGTCCAAATTTCGAGATCAAGTTGCGAAGTCCTCAAAAATTTCAAAGAGAAGAATCAACGGATTGAGTTCTTGTCACAAGAACATTTTAGAGATTGTAACACATGTAACACTCCCATATTACGAACTGTCCTAAGCCAAGATTATTACTGACCTTACTCATAATATATCAATACTGTAGGAAAACAAAAGAAATCTGAACACTTGTCTAAAAAGGTTTATAAAAAATTCAGGAGAGTTTCCTCTGTAATTCCAACAACTGCCCCCTGTATACATTCAAAGTCCTCAAACATTTGCAATATCCGTAATAACATGCATTCCAATCCAAAACATATCCAAAATAATAAATAYTGTATTCCAACCATCCATTACCAACCTAACATTTACCAAAATTGAAATTTGCAAAACTTAAAAAAATTTAAAACACAATTAGTTAAACAAATAAAGAAATATCTTGAACAAAACATAAAACCTCTCTAGACAACCATCTTATTCAGTAAAATTTATTTGTATAATGCTTTGGGGTATCAAGACCTGCCTACAAGCGACCTCCATGCACCATCTGGCTACATATCATCTGAAATGCAGAATGAAGGAAATGGAATGAGCTATAAAGCTCAGTAAGCAAATCCCATGCATGAATGTATGTGAAATGCACTATATGTTATGAATCCATAGTTCACTCCCTCAATAAAACTTTCCAAACACTTTCATAAATTTTCATTTCAAAATGTAAGAACTTTGTAAAACCTTTTCATTTCATTAAAGTCGTGAGCTCACTTAATGTAACGCCTAGCCATTAAGTTTACAATGGGCCAATATTCTTTGGAATCTGATCACATTTTCGACCKGTAGAACCGCAACACGGTTACCATTACTTAACTTTTCCTTTCATCTTTTCACCTCCCAAGAGGTGAACGTTACTTATCTCCCTACTCTACAAGATGGTTGGGTCGAGTGCACTGATCCCCCATGCCCCATTTTTCACTCACATCTTTCATGGCTAGGTATACACTCCTTTCCAAAATCTTAATATTTTCCTGAAAATAATTCATTTATAAGATTTCATTTGCTTTCGAATTTTATTTCCTAAACCATCCGCTTTCTAAATGTACGAATGGCTCATGCCAAGAATGATATAGAATACTATAACTACATAAAATCATATTTAAATACCATTCAATATAATAACAGTACGAAATATATATTATAGAAAATAATTCAACACAATCATAATACATTCCATAACACAGTCCAATATAGTCACCACATAACACACAACRGAATGAGTAGGTGGATATGAGGATTTACTTACTTTGAATCCTTTACGTTAAAATTCTTATTTAAATTGTAAAGCGGAGTTCCTCGACCGCTGTTAACGTCAATGTGCTAAAAAAGACCTAATTATGATTACAAAAAGGAAATTTATTTAATACGATTGTGTAAGCTTAAATATTTAACACTTATTCCAAGAACGTCATTTGCCAAGTTTAACTTATACTTAATTCCCATATCGCCAAACTATCACATTCTTAAAAGTACAACTTATTTCATAGCTTTTTACCCCTCTCAACCATTGATAATGGTAATACCAAAAATAATACATTTTTAAGTCAAAACACATTCTTTATACAATTTRAACTCATCCTTAGATCAGGTATTAAATCTAATCTATATTCTCCCACAATTTCACTATAGGAGATAATTACATAAGTCATCAAATTCCAAAATCGAATAACAATATTTTCACCTTTAAACCGACAAACTCTAAGTGTCGCAGAAGTGGCGTTGTGACTCGGGTGTGCGCTTAGGCAGTGCGCGCACAACAGCCCCGGTTGCGCAGGGTTTCTAATCGCCTGGGCGTATGGTTTTGGACAAATTTCCAGAATTTCTGTTTGAAATCAATTTTCGGCAATCTATTYCGACAATTGGTTGCCAGAAATCCTAAGATCTAGCCGGCGAGATGAAGGAACCAGTGACAGCAAGCTGAGGACTCAACCTCCGAGTTGCTGTTGGATTGATCTGGCTTTTCTGGATGACAAATGGAAAATTGCAACTGGTGAACAGAGGAGATCAGGTCGAGCAGAGAAGAAGAAAATGGCAGATCCGAACAGAGCGACGATTGGCAAGCTTGGAGTTCAACGAGCAGAGAGAGAGAGTTGTTGTCAGCGAGCTCCACTCGAAATCGAGTCTTCAGGTAGCAGATGAGCTGATCTCTGGTCATGATGACGCGCAGAGAGAACCCCGCAGCCGGCAACTCAGACCTGCAAATCTGGTCGATAGCAAGGATTGCAAACTTCGTCGAGTGATTGAAGTAGAAAGAACTGCGATCGAGTCTCGTCTGTTCGTGTTGTGAACGGCTTCAAAATCTGGTATTGACTCCGAGCATTGGAGGCTGATGAGTCAACTGGATGCATGCTGTGAGCGGGGATGTCCCTAAGCACCGGCGTGGGCAAGAGATCCCGAGCGGATCTCGACGGTGAAATTGCAAGCTTCAGGCAGCTATTTTGGCAAGTAGAGGGAGTGAAGGAAGAGAGATGAGGCCGGCATTCGGAAAAATGGAGGAAGGAGAAGATGAACAGTGCCGAATGGCAGTGGTGCGGCGACATGGGAAGAAAGAAGAAAGGTTTAGGGCTCCCCCCCTCCCCCTCTTCCCTTTTATTTTTATTTTTTTTTCAAACTTGGGCCCTAACCCAAGATCTTTGGACCTTCCCATTCCATAACCAATCTATTCCATTAAATTAAATTCTATGGGCTTTTCTTTCGATAAAAATCTAATTTTCAAGTGAGAAACGAATAAGCCTAACAAGTCAAGCCACTAACCAACCAATGATCCTAATTTGACAAGCACGAAAATTTTGTACTTATTAAATGTACAATTAAATAATAATTGCATATAAAATTATCCAACTCTATTTAGCACACAAAATCATACGACCATACAAAATTTGTAAAAAGTAAAATTTCAGGTATTACAACATATATCTTATCAAGTTTATAAGATTAATACACTAATTTTGCATCCCTCTTATTTTCTTATTATTTTGCAGACGAGAGTTTCGTGTAAATACTTTTATTTTCTTTTGTACCTTTTCTTTTTCTATCTTTTGGTGGGTGTAAAAAGAAATTCTCTTACATGACTACCAAATGTGAACATGAGAACGTAACCAAGCTTAGTCCTTCAATTTAACATTGTTGTTGCATAATCAAATTTGTTCTAATGTACATTAATTGTCGAAGTACTAACCCTGAAATTAAGTCCCAAAATTATATATTTAGTGTTGGATATTTATTTTAAAATTTGAGAAACATTGAACATATCACATATGAAATATTTTAAACTTAGCTTACTAAATTGATTAACGTTTTCAATGCAATGTATTTAAACAATACTCAACCATTCCTTATGATTTATAGTGTATATTTCTTTTAAGAGAAATAGTGCAAATGCCACTATTTTCAAATTATTTGACCACTCAACTATTTTTTATAATTTATTTATGCTCTAGCAACCCTCAACGTGGCGTTTTCTGGCAAAAAGGAAGGGTCATCAGACAACATATGACATTCGATTGGACTACAATATTGTATAGATCAATTCAATTTCCCCTTATGAAACTAAATTATTTAGAGCAATAAACCTTTCCTTACCCGATCCAAATATAATCACCTATCATAGTACCCAAAAATATCTAATCATCCCAATTTGATGAGTTTATCCTCCAATTAAATGTTACTTGTCGTTCGCATGAGTTCTTTGACTGAAAACCACTATGTTGAGTGCCAATTTACATAATTTTTCGTTTCTTTTATATACATATACAATGATTTTTTTCTTGTCTGTACATAAATATATATACATATAACGTAATATATATATTATATATAATGTATCATTTTCTATACACACGAACTATATATAGAAAATTTTTACATCAAAGTAAAATTATCTAAAAATAAAAGTCAAAATAAAAGTAAAGAATAAAAGTATAAAAGTGTACATAAAATAATTCTCATATTATATGATACTTAATATTATATACAAATTATAGATTCCTTCACAAAATTTGGCTTTTGGCAACACTATTTTGGGTTAAATTATTGAGGTTTTACAATTAACAATTTATAGAGGCATTTAGATGGTGATTTACCCCAAAAAAGGGGGAAAAAAAAAGAAAGGTATTTTACATACAACATTTACTTTTATTTTGCCTAATTAATTGATAGGATGCGAATTAACTTAGCATATATGACTTAGTAAAATATACGTTCAACCAAGTAAAGTAGCACCTTATCACATATCAATCTCAATTATTTCATAATTGTATAATTAATTGATACAACATACAATAAGATCGAAGAAGCAAGGGAATTAGAAATAGACAGCCTCACACGACTTGTGCAGATATGTTGCATTATTGTTTGGAGACAGATGATTGATTCGATCACAGCTGCTAATGGTATGACCCCATCCTTTTCTATCCCTTTCAGTATAAGCTTTACAGTTAATGTGTTGTCGAGATTCACTTTTGGTCCATACGTTATTTCTTGACAGATTCCCAGTTTCAAAGCATTTCCATATTTCTTATATTGTTCGTTATGGGTTCCATCGTATTTGCAATTTGCACATCCTTTTCATCAAGTAAAGTTGTATTTTGCATACTTGAACCTTGTATGCAAATATGAAAAGTAAAAACATATCCAAAGGCAGCTAAAATATCTTGGTGTTATGGCAGGATAAAATGGGAGCTTCCGAATGCCCATAAGATGAGCTCAAAGCACAAGGAGGAAAATGAATTCATCTGCCTTCTACAGCTAGGTGAGAGAAGAAGCTTCTTAAAAACCAATTTGTTTTCGATAATAAGCGAGATCTCATTCCCTCAACCACGGCTCTTGAACTGGTGTCCATGGAACTAATTCATCTTCTCCGAACCAGAGTGCTGAAAGGGAGATGAATTATGAGCATTGAAGGACAGACAAAACACATGCTACATTCATCTATGTCAATAAACTATCTCAAGTTATACAAAATTGATCTAAAAAGCATCTACGTCTATGACAAGTTTTTAACATAGACCGCATCTAATGCCTATTATAAACTATGCAGTAAAAGGATCGTTGTCGTCCCAGAACGTATTAGACTTTAAACCATGAAATAGAACCATTCCGTTTATGTTTATTTCAGGAATTTCCCATTCTGCCTCTAACCTTCACTCTCGTTAGTAGAAAGACAATCATATGGTCCTTTAAGAACAGCACAATGCTCATCTCATGTAGTCAATGGAGGTTTTGAATTTTTCTAGTTTATTGGTTAAAAAGAGAAAGGACCATGTACCAGATTAATTTTTCGGGAGAACAGCGGATTTAAAGTTTAACTGCCCCTCCTAGCCTAGCAACATAAAGATCCTTTAAGAATATTACTGTGCTAGCCATTTGTCTGGCTAATGATCTTGCAAACCAGCATCAAGCATGCTCCACAATAGTCCATTTTTCAAACACTGAAAAAGACCATTATGATGTCTAGCACAAGCTGAATTTCAAAAGATTTCATGAGGAGAGTAAATCCATGACCCAAAACCAGAATGTCGACATCAAGAACATGATTTTCAGAATTCAAAGCACATCAAATATCACTAACACAGAGTCCCAAGAAGAATGCCTGTAGAATTTTGAAACTTAAGAACTGAAAAATAATGAAATGAAGTATTCAATTTCTGCTGCCAAACCATACAATTGCATCTCTTTAAATTCTGACTATTCTTTTTGTACTTTGTTCTTCCCTCTTGAGAGTTGGCCATAGAGACAAAAATGTTAAAAGCAATCATTAACTGATGGTCTGGGCATATCTAATCTCATTCATATGTTCAAGAATTTATTTTCGTCCAAYCTTAGTGTAGAAACATTTTAGACTTCCATAACTAGATTTATGCCACATAATTATCGATAAGATGTTAAAAGAATTTCTATACACTATGTTTATTCCTAGACATGCACGTGTAAAKAATTTTATACTCTAGTAATCAATATAAGTAAAATACATTCTTTATGCAGTGTTTCTTTTAAATACCCTTTCTTCTTATCATATCTGTTCTTTCTGCCAATTGAGTTGCAACAGCAAAATATGAGAACGTCAAATCATGCTTCAACAAGACATTTCAGGATTCCAAATATCTGTATGGAAATCAATTTTTTAGCTTTCTCCTTTCTTTTTTATTATCTCTGCTGTTTTTCGTTGTCAAAGACAACTGGGACAATGGACACCAGAACGTAAAAGCAATACCATACTCACCCACTATTAAGATATTATACCATAATCTTTGAGAAAGGCCAAGACAAAGCCACATCTCTAGTCAGGTTAAATTCATTAAAACACCCAAATTTTCATTAAGTTATCATATTGACCATTGCACCAGTCTCTCTCCATCTATCCATCTTTCTCATGCACTACAATCACCTTATTTGGGGAATGATAAAGACTTACCATTAGTAACATTTACTTTCTATCTTTTTTCCCCTTCTTCTTTCTTAATTTTTTTCTACCATGTGCATCTTTCCTCCACAAACTGTCCTCACCATACCACCTCTCCACGTGTTCCATTCCTATCACAATCTTCACCACCTGAAACCTAGATCACTGCTAAAAAGTTCCTAAAACAGAACACTGAATGCACCATACCAAGTTCCAAAACACCACCGACCACCACGCACCACCTAAAATTTTCACTCAAGTTGAAGCTTCATGCATAATCGTAGCTGACTTGAGAATTGTGCTTTTCAAATCCCAATTACTTCAATTTCACCTAAATCATTTTATGCTATCTAAATCAAGCTTGATAGTACCATATGAAAGAACTTATTGCATTGCCATTTCATTTATTCAAAATCAAGATATTCCAGCAACAAATGACAAGGGAAACCAGGCTTTCACCATTAGTCAAGGAAAACTTTATGCATAACACATCTGATTTATTTGTATGAATTTCTTAGCTAGGAAATGCCACAGTGCATTTATGGTTTGAATCAATACTTGCTACTATTGTCCATTTCACAAAGAGAACGAATTTGTTGATTTAGTTTCAAACCAAGAATCCTATATGCCATTTCTATTACTTACCAATGTGTAAAATTATTAAGATACTGGTCTTAAAGCAAAACTTTGTTGCTACTAGCACAAATCAAACAGCTGTGGAGGGTGCTACTCTACTGAAGGGTGTTGGAGAAAGGGACAGCATTACCCAGTAAAAGAAGAAACAAACAGAACGAGAAAAGAAAGAAAAACAAACAAGAAAAGAAACGGAAGGAAGAGAAAATGTTCTTAAGGGTATCCTAGTAGAAGAACACAGATCTAAAACTCTGCTRTGGAAAAGTCTAAGGATGGTATGTTTTGTGTCAAATCCGGTTATGCCTCTAATGCCAGGATTACTAATAATATTTTACCCTAGAGAGCAATTCGTAAGAACAACCTGGAAGAACAATGCCCCTTCCTAGTTCAGCTTATTGTTTGGAAATTGTTGCTTGTGATACAATTCTTAATCAAGATCATTTGCACAAGAAAATTATTTTGACAAATTGCTAGCATGTTCTAAAGCTGAAAAGGCAGAGAGTCATCTTTTTCTACGAAGTGAATTTGCAAATTAAATGTGACAATGCTCATGCCCATTTTGGAATTAACTACATTATGCTGAACACAGAGAATATGTATTAAGACTTGGTAAGCTGCAGATCASTTATATCAATACTCAAAAGGAGTAGCATGCAATACTTTCTATGGTCAATTTGGAAGAACTGGAAAGAGAGGAATAGGACCATTGGAGATATCAAGCTACCTCCCTACAGGTTTAAATTTAACGGCTCCTGCCTTTTTCTTTTTCTGGTGCAAAGAAGCTTACATTAGGCTAGATCTATATATGCAATTTTTTAGTTGCCTCAGTATTTGACCTATCTTGACTCTTCAGGAATCTTTTTGGTCCTGTACATAAATGTATTATTGTCTAGTCTCTTGGTGCAATATACATGGAACTACCTTCACTTCTCAAAAAAGAAAGAAAGAAAGAAAAAAGGGTACCAGAGTAATATCACACTCAACAGAAGCTCAAGGGGATTCAATGATTTAACACTAAAGCCTTTTGATTTTTAAACATTCTTTTTTAAGTTTCTACAAAGCTACCAGTTAYGGACCCCCAATCTGATTAATCTAGGTTTTCGAAAAGGTTTAGATCACTGGTAAAGTCAGCATGTATATAGGAAGCCTGCACCAAATAAAACAAAAATGGCATGGTATAAAAAAAATTCAAAATGCTCGAATCTGATTCAGAAAGCAAATTAAATTGGCACTTCAACCAATGAATATCAAGGTTCAAAAGCTAACCATATCAACATTAAAAATTAAAAAAAAAAATACCTATTTCCCGTTTTCCATTCTCAGGACTGTCACTACCATGAACGACATTCCTACAAAAGAATATTATGAAAATCAAATATCGATACTTGAATTGACACGGAAAAGAAATCTATAGGAGATATGAACATGATAATTGGGGGCCTCACCGTCCTGTTTGAACTGCAAGGTCTCCTCTGATTGTGCCTGGCTCAGCTTGGAGTGGGTTTGTCACTCCTATTAGTTTACGAGCAGACGCAACCACACCCACACCTTCCCATGCCTAGACAACAATATAAACATACATTTTGAAAAGTATAGAATGCAAAGATTAGTTAGAACTATTCTGAACAATAGTTATTCAGGGAATACTCAAGAACATACCATACAAACAACAGGACCAGATGTTATGTATTCTATTAATTTTGGGAAGAATGGCTTAGACTGCAGATCCTTGTAATGCTCCTATCACCATCCAAAGTTTCAAAAAACAAAGAAGTATAAAGAGTTCAGTTCTCAGAGACCGGAAGAACTCACCTTTATATGCATTGTAGCAAATTACCAAATTCTACAAGACAAGAGACCCTTAATGTCCCAAAAACTGCAAAAGACCTCAGAATGCAGAATTGATTCAGTTTGAACAAATTACAGAAATTTATTAGGAGACAGACATCAACTAAAAACACATGACAAGTCGATCTTAATACACCTAGGCCATATGGTCAAATCTTGAAATGTCATTTATCTATAAATACGAGGAACACACACAGAAGAAAAATTTTCAGAAAACAAACCTCTGCCAATTCTCTGGGGCACTGAAAAAATTTCAACGCTGTTAGCTTAAACCCCTTCTTCTCAAATCTGGAAATTATCTCTCCAATCTAAAATAAACCAAAAATTTGACAAAATTCTACTCAAGAATAAAACTTTAGAATAACGAGGGGAAAAAAACCATAAAAATAGATTAAAACTTACAAGGCCACGCTGAACACCGTCAGGCTTTATCATAATGTAGCTTTGCTCCACTTGTTCCTGTAACAAAATTGAACAATTCAATTAAAATTCCCAACCAAGCCCCAAAAGATCCTCCATAAATTTGTTCAAATTAACCAAAGAAAATAAAAAGTGAAAAGAAAACCAAACAAAAGGGACATACCAAAGAAGCAATCAAATGGGGAAGAAAGATGCGGGCTTTGTAGCGTTTCTTCTGAGCATGACGAGTAGATGTGGGGCATGAGAAAAGATGGGAAGGAGATTGAAATGCAGCYAAGTAATGAAACTTCTGCAGGCTGTAGCCTACGATACGTTTCTGGGAGGGTGCATTGGATAARCTACTGYGGCCATTTCTTGTAGTTGAKGAGCAAAGGGAAGAAGAAGAAGAAGAATATAGTGAGCAAGAARCACAGGCTCTTGCTCCTCCAACTGCCATTGCAAAAGGCTCCATCTCTCTTTCTCTCTCTCTCACAGAAACAACCTTATTTTCTGTTAAACAAATTTGCACGAGGCCGCACGAGATGAACTTCGCCATTACATCATAATCCGTATCCAATAAATCTATCCTTTTTAATTTTTAATTTTAATTTTTCATTTTCTGGGGCGGTTTTGTCTTTTTGCTGGCAAAATTATCATGGAATATGGTTAAAGAATCTTTCGTAATTTTAGGGACCTCCGTTTTGAATTTGTCATTTGAAATTATAATAGGGTAAATTATGATCAAAATCATAATTGTATTATTACTCCTACCAAATTTTAAAATAGATTTTGTCAAATTTTAATTTTATACATATAAAATTCAAAATGAAAATAATTAAAAGATAAATTAAGTAATTTTCTCCTAAATCAAGCTACATAAGTGTTATATATGTTTCAATTTCTTTCCAAAGAAATTAATGACCCTTAATTAAGTAATTGAGTAATTTTTATATTTTCAATTTCTTTTCAACTAAATCAAACAATTAGCAACTAATTGAGCAGTTTGTGCAAATTTTTCCCCAACCCAAATTTTCAATTTCTCCTCACAAAAGATGCCCCTAAGAAAGAAGAAAAGAAAGAAGGAGATCAGCATACTCTTGATAGCAAATATCAAAAGTTGATTGTCGAGTTTTTAAGGGGAGATAGGAAAAATGAGTGATTGTTGAGTTTGAAATAATAATGGACTTATTTTGATTCCCATTATTCAATTAAATAGTGTCAATGACAATCATTTCCTTTCATTCTCATAAGATCATTTTATATCCCAATCAAACTCCCTATTGAGTTTTATTTGTACGAAGAAATATAAAATGCTTCGAGTAGGAATTCTTAGCTAATGAATAACAATTTAATTAGGGTAACAATGGTAAATGCTCCTAAAGTTTGAACGGAAGTGGAAGATAATGATAAATCAATACCATTGTAATAATTAGAATAAAAAATTGAATTTCGAAAGAGTTTTTACTAACTAATTTTTCTTTTGTCCAAAGAGGATTCGTATATAAAAAACTGTCACAAAAGATAATATTTACATAAGAGAGGCCAAGGTCTCAGCAAACGGGTATTCCTTGCCTCAATCAAATATACAGTTCTTTGAACAATGAGCCTAACTCTAGTTGCAGTAAACGGCAGGGTGAAGCCCAACTCAAACATCTGCATATTTTGTGAGCGCCAAATTTGCCCGATGATTCACTAAACCAATCCGCCCAAGTGCCGTGGCCCTTTGCCAACCAAACAACGTCCTCCTGCCCAAAGCCAGCCAGTTCTCGGCCATGTCATGCGAGCCTAGCAGCAATCCCTCAGTGCATGCGAAACCGTTTCCATATTTTGGTACCAGATGCCACATACTGGGTGTTGGAGTATGCCTGCCCGAAACAAAAGACAGCCATCTTCAATCGCCAYGTCTGACAAACCACAAGCGAAGACTACGCTGCAGGGGCCCTTGTTGCTTTCAGACACGGTCCCACTGCTGCTCCTTTCCCCCAGTGAATGTGAGTTGCTCCATATACAGGTCTTGTATGGTAGGAATGCCCATTGTTATCATGGAACATGCTCATCAAGGTATATCTAGGACAGAGAGTTCAAAATACAGGTCGGTAACCTATGGCTGAGGTAACCTACGGCCCAACCCCTATCAGTCACCTAATAATTCACCACCTGACAGTTAATAGCTACCCCTTCCGGGCGTACAACTCCATCTGCAAAAATCAATGGGCCACCGGGCAACCAACTCTCTCCAAAATGGCACCTCTTCCCCACGTCACTATGCATCTTAACTTTGGAGCAAGCACCTGTAGCCTTCATAGACAAAACCGCATATTTAATTGGCTTCAAACATGAGCTTCACACATGTAGGTCTGTAAGACTTACAAGTAATGAGTAAAAGTATTTGTAGGTATAGAAATTTTATTCTATTAATTTTTTATAATTTATTTAAATAATTAAAAGTTAATTTTAAATATTTTTATTAAATTAGAAAGTATACGACATGTTAATAAATGAAATGACAATATATGTCAATAATGATAATATTCAACCAATGAAAATCAATGATGAAGTTTGGCGAATCAAATTAAAGTATTCACATACAGAGATATATATATATATATTATATTTTAAATTCATGATGAAGAAGGTTGAAATTTCTTTTGTTTTCTAAATCATCACCTATTAATTATAGATGTTCTTCTAGTTGCAGATGAGAATGAGTATTTAGACACCGTTGTCAATGGCATACCATGCATGGAGGGGATAAGATTAAGTAATTTTCCAACATACTCTAGAGTTATAAACCCAAATTATGCGCCATATCTTTACTTGATTGAGATGTTCGAGATAGCACGAGACAAAAATTTGGCTACTGGTGTTATTATAAATACGTTTCAAGAGTTGGAGTCTAGAGCCGTTGAAGAACTCTCATCCATTTTTCCAACTTTATTCACGATTGGCCCTCTTAATCAGCTCGATGATCAAGTCGCAAATGACCATTTGGATTCATTTGCTTCAAGTTTATTGAAAGAAGATCTGAGTTGTCTTGCATGGCTTGACTCCAAGCCTCCCAATTCAGTTCTATTAGTTAGTTTCGGAACCACGGGTTTCTCGAAACGAAAGCAACTGGAAGAACTTTAGCAACCAAAACTTCTTGTGGGTCATGAGATCTGATCTAGTGCTTGGTGACATTGCAACTTTGCCATCTGAGTTTGAACTAGAGACCAAAGATAGAGCATTGCTAATTAGTTGGTGTCCACAAGAAAAAGTTCTTAGTCACTCTGCAATTGGTGGTTACTTGATGCACTGTGGTTGGAATTCAGTGATGGAAAGCATTTCTGCTGGATTACCAATGTTGTGCTGCGGAAATTACGCTGATCAAGCGATGAACTCTTGGATATCCTGCAATCAGTGGGGCACGGGAATGGAGATTGGCGACGATGTTAGAAGAGATGAAGTTGAGAGGCTGGTGAGACATTTGATCAGTGGACAGAAGGGCAAAGAGATGAGGGAGAAAGTTTTGGCGTGGAAAAAGAAAGCAGAGGAGGCTTGTCATCCAACTGGTTCATCTTTCTGGAATTTTGACAAAATGGTGGTGCTCCTCCTCTCGGGTGTGCAGAATGGTTGATGTTACTCTAGACAAGGTGCAATTTCCTTTTTGCTGTTTTTTCTAGAGTCAATAATTTCAGATGTTTTTGTCAAGTAATTATCAGTATTGTAAACATGGGAGGTTCTCATTGTTTTGTCTTGTTTTATTTTATATTCTTTTTGGGAATGAAGTAATCGTATAAGACAACATAAGATCTAATCCTCTAACGAAACTACAGAAAACAGAATTGTACGAAATTGCTGACAAAAAGAACTAGTAATCAAGAGCTAAATTATAAAGCACTAATGTTCAATGACGATACTTAGGAGAATGATTGCATAAGGAGATTGCCTCTTTGATCTTTCTCAAGCAGTTAAACTAGATCTCCAACAATTGAAGTTGTTTCCGAATTTTTTAGTACACTTTTCTACTACATCAATCAATTCATAATATGTATATATCTTTTAATTTCTAAAATAAAGGAGAAGAAGTCTTAGAAGAGTTAAGAATATATACACGTCATCCTTTGATTGGTATTAGAAAATATCTAGCAAGGAGTTAACAAGAAATTGTACTAAAAATTATAACCCTTGAAACTTGATGAATGATTCTCCAATTCGATTCTTGCTAGACAATAAATAAAGTCGACTTGAAAACTGAATCAAAGAAAGACTAGGAAGCATATAAAATTTTTGTACCTATACTTACCGAAGTTATAGATGTAATTGTTCAACGTATATTATGAGGCACCTCTTTGAAGGGATTCATACACCCTTTCATCTCATATTTGTATCCATTAGTGAATTCAAGACTTAATGTTTCGTAAATAGTAGATATTTTCATGTTGAAAGATCATTTTTTTGCTACATATAATATTCTGATATTTGCACCAAATTATCAAAGAGCAAAACCAGATTTTATGCTTGTTCTTAGTTTCATTCAAAATCAAGTTGGTTGATTTGATTTGAATTCATAGGTTTAATGAGTCCTGCAAACTATTTGCTTATGTTGCTTTCATGTGCTTACCTTAACGATGWTAAATGTCAKTAGAGGACAACAATACAGTAATCATGTTCAAGCCTCAAAGTATTGAAGAAGATTTTTTACTAAGTTTCTGATTAGTATTTCCTATCTCCTACTACATTTCTTTATGTTGGAAAATAAAGCTGTGAATGAGAATTAAAGTTGGACAATTTTTTCCCCAACTTTTAAAGCAGCTTAAATGTGAGTAGAAATTGCAGAATAAAGTGCAAGAAATTTACTGCAACAGGTTAAGGAGAACGACAACAGTTTCAGAGTGATTTACTGCAGCAGTAGTTTCAACAGTTTCCGAATGATTTACTACATATGTTTCAGGAGTTTCAGAAAAATGCAATTAGAGATAATTCTAACCTTTGTTACAGCATTTACATGGGGCCGTTTCTGCAGAAATTTGTGGAAAATGCTTCAATTGTGATAAAATTGGTCACAAGTCCTCGAAGTGCAGATTGCCAAAGAGGAACAACATGAGGCAAATAAAGTGGGTCACAACACCCAGGATGATACTAAAATGAGCTTTGTAACAGTCATTTCAAAAGTGAAATTTGTTGGATCAAACCCAAAAGAATGGTGGATCGACGCCATTACAACCCGACATGTCTGCTTTAGCAAGGAGATGCTCACTACTCTTGAGGAGACAGATGACGCAGAGAAGCTGTACATCGAAAATTTAACTACATCAATGGTCAAGGATAAAGATAAGGTGATTCTGAAGATGACTTTTGGAAAAGAATTGACCATAACCAATGTAATGTATGTGCTAGAGATCTGCAAGAACTTGTGTCCGGATCGTTGCTGAACAAGCATGACTTTTGCATGGTGTTTGAGTTAGATAAAGTAATCTTAACCAAGAGTGGAATGTTTGTTGGAAAGTGTTATGTAACCAATGGGCTCTTTAAGCTCAATGTAGTGACTATTAAGCCAAATATGAATAAAATGAATAACCCTTCTGCTTATTTTCTTAAGTCCAACCTATGGCATGGTAGACTGGATCATGTTGATTATGATACTTCGCGTAAACTAATTAACTTAGAATAGTGTACCAACATCCCATGTTGATTCTAAACCTAAGTGTGAAAGTTATGTTGAAGCAAAATTTACAAGGTCATCGTTTCAGTCTATTGAAAGAAATATCGAACCACTTGATCTAAAACATTCTAATGTATGTGATTTAGAATTTATAGAGATAAGGGGTAGGAATAAATACTTCATTACTTTTGTTGATTTCACGTGTAACTACAATAAAGAAATTAATCATAGCACACAAGCATACATTATAACACCCCCAGATTAAGAAACTTTATCCTAACCCGGGAATGTCATCATTTACTCATTGATACGAATTTGCAAAAACCTAAAAGAATTTAAACCAAATAAGACATGTTTAATAATAAACAAAAACTATTCTAGTCAACAACCATCTTAATCCATAACATTCATTTAAATTAACTTCAGGGTATCATTGTTTGCCCAAAAGCGTCCTCCTCACACTATTTGGCTAAATATCACCTGAAATGCAAAATGAGAGAAATGGAATGAGCTATAAAGCTCGATAAGTAAATCTCATGCATGAATGCATGAACATGCCATACATATCATGAATTATAAAATCTCACTTCCTCAATGAAAACTTTCAAATCATTTTCTTGTATAACCTTTCCATAAAATCTTTCCTTTCAAAATGCAAGAACTTTGTAAAACCTTTCATCTCATTACATTCGTGAGCTCACTGAGTGTAAGCCTAGTCATTAGGCTTGTAGTGGCCTCATTCTTATTTGGAACCCAATTACATTCCTACCGGTAGTAACACAGAGCGGTTAGCATTCTTTCATGTTTTCACCTCCCCGAGGTGAATCATTACCTACCCTCTCCAAGGGTAGGGTCGATTGCGCCGGTCCCCCACTCCCCATTTCCCACTCACATCCTTCATGGCTAGGTTTACACTCCTTTTCAAAAACTTTAACATTTTTCTAAACACGTTACAATTTATAAAACACATTCCCTTTCAAAATTTTATTTCCTAAACCATTCACATCTAAATGTATGAATAGCTCATGCCAGGAATGATGTAGAACACTAACTATATGCCCATGACATAAAATGCATACTACTGTATATAACATATCATTCGACATAAACACAGTACAGGATATGAAACACATGAAATATTCCACACAATTAACATACCTCATAATACAATCCCATAACACAACACATTAAACCATCTAAAAGAATTCAATTACATCCATTCATTAGCATTAATGAGATGTGAGAATTTTACTTACATAGAACTCAGACTCAATACATATTCAATTCACAAAAGAGCAATTATAACCACAACACATATATGTTTATGAGAATGTGACAGTTTACTTACATAGAACTCAAACTCAATACACATTCAATTCACGTAAGAGCAATTATAACCACAACACATATATGTTTATGAGAATGTGAGAATTCACTTACATAGAACTCAGATTCAATAACAACAACATATATACGTTAATGAGAATGTGAGAGTTTAATTACCTAGAGTCTTTTACATTATAGGATTCTTATTTAAATCGCAAAGTGAAATCCTTCGACCGTTCTCAATGTTAAGGCACTCGAAACGACCTATTTGTGATTACAGAAAGAAAGTCCATTCAGTATGACTGTCCCAACTCAGATATTCCAACAATATCATTTGTCAATTATTGATCCATACTAGTTCCCACATTACCAATTATCACGACTTTTTAAGGTTACAATTTAAATTCCTTAGCTCGGGTATCACCTAATCTACAGTCTCCCACAATTTTACTTTAGGATATAATTTCATAGGTCATAAATTTCAATATTAATTAATAATGTTTTCACTTTTAAGTCTACAAAATCCAAGTGTCTCGAGAGTGGTATTGGGTTCTCGAGCGTCTGGGCGTTGGGCGCCTGGGTGCTAGGCACTGGCATTGGCTGAGTGCTACCTGTTGCTGCCCCTTGATCCTGGCCAAAACTCAGTTAATCGGCCAAAATAGTCAGCCACTACAACAGCAGCCTAGCAGCAACTACCGAGAGTAGGGGTGACAGCCAAGAGGCGAGCGGTGCGCGGCGAGGCTTCGCTGAGTAGTCGCGGTTCTGATGCACAGATCAGAACTTGGCACAGCTATGGCAACGCTGGTCAAGCAGAGAAGAAGAAGAAGATGATGAAGGCAGAATTTGGTGGACCGCTTCGTCCAGAGTGGCTAGGGCAGATTTCGGTCGTGATCGCGCACCTCTAGCGTGCAGCAACCCGCTACAGCAACAATAGTGGCGACAAGCGAGGAAGACAACACAGCAATCGCTTTCCAGAACTTCCGCTTCTGGTCTGGATCGGTCGCTTGGCGTTTCAGAGGGCGTGACCAGGTCGATGTCGCTGTCTGCAGTGGAGCTCAATAATAGGATGCACGGATCTGGTTAGCTCCCAACGAGACCAGGCATTCTGTCTCGTTCTGTCGAGTAGTAGTAACACAGGGTGGGTGGCGGCATCACGCAGTAGCCTCCAAACGGCAGATCTGGTGGCTAGTACGAATTGGCTGATAAAGACTGGTTCAGATCTGGAGAGGGACTAGGGTGTGCGACGAGCGGCCTGCCGATCGCAAGTAGAGACGAGCAATGGGAGAAGGGGAGAGAAGAGAGAGAGAGGAGAAAGAGAAAGGAAAGGCCACGACGAGGGCATCGGGTAGGCAGAGGAGGAACGGTAGTGGCAGCGGCGAGAAGAGAAGAAGAAAGAGGCGGGAAGGGTTTAGGAGTGGTGGCGGCGGCGTAAAGGGGAGGAAGATGAAGATGATTTAGGGTTTCTTTTTTTTTTTTTTACCTTGTGCCCTAACCTAAATTTTTCGGGCCTTCCCATCCGTAACTAATCCAATTCATTAAATTAAATTGAACGAGCTTTCTTTCGATAAAAATCTAGTTTTTCGAATCAAAATGAATAAGCCCAACAAGTCGAGCTTCTAACTAACCAAGGACCCYCGTTYGATTAACACRATAATWTCATACTTATTAAAYGTATAATTAAACAATAACCACATAGAAAATTATCCAACCTTGGTTGGCACACAAATTCRCACGAWTAAACAAAAATTCATAAAAAGAAATCTCGGGTATTACATACATGGTCTATAAGTAATAAAGAATGAGTAAAGATTGTTACCAAGGGGATTGTTTATCTAAACTTAGCAAAGTAAAATTGATAAATTAGAATTCACTTTGTGGTTTGATTGTTCAATTAACTAAAGACATAAGGTTCAATTGAAATTATGCTAAAACGATGGAACTAAATTCAATAACAGGCTCATCTAAGTAAGTATCAAAAGTTAAAGGCAGTTGAGATCACAGAATTCCCTAAGTACAGATGGTTTAGAGTTATCTAAGTAATGCTATAGCATTCCTACCACAACATTACGGTATTGGTAAAGTATAACATCAGTCATGCAAAATCAAGAACTAAAATCACTTCAATTTTCCAGTCTATTGGATATTATCTTGATGTGACTAATCTATATACCCTCTTGGGCTATCCATTTTGCTACCAAAATACATTAAAATCTTGTCTCAATGATTTTACAAGCTAACCCTATATTCATTTAGAAGTTATAAATGGTAAATCTAACACTTACATCCAATGCAATAGATCTACTATATTATTTTCCGACCTAAGAGCAATTAAAGCATTTATCACAAGTGATCAGTCARCAATAATTAAAGCAATTCGTACCATTGCATAGAGAATGAATCAGATTTACTTAGCAAACACAATTCTTAACATGTCAAATACTCAAGTTCATCAGCATTCTCAACTAAAAAGTAATTAGCTCATAATTCTTAATACAAAAGTCATTACAAATGAAATCTTCAACCTAAAGTTTAGTAAGCTAAAAGCAAGTAAGAAATTCTACTAAGGATAATGGGTTTCTCTTTGAAGCTCATGCACTTCTTTCGGCATCTCCAAAATCCTCCAAGATGAATCTCCTTAATCAGCTTTTACTATTCTATTGAATATGTTCTTGCCTAGCTGCTCAATCCTAGAAAATAATGAAATTCTGCTAYCCTAATTCCTTCCTAAAAAGTACATTATATAGGTGTGAAAAGCAAATTTTCCTTTTTACTTTATACATGTCACATCTTTCTTGGTTCAAATATCCTTATGCAATGTGCTCACTTTTATGCCTTTTTCCTCAACTAGCAGATTAGACCTGACAGTAGCTAATTCACTCAGCCTCCATTCTTTCCTCAAATATATATTATGTTTGTACGTGCACCACTGAGCAATAGAAATGTTAAACTGTGCTACAACATCGACTAAACACTTAGTTGACTAAGTTAATTCAATTTGTTGACTCCTCTCCAGCAATTAGTGTATATCAAGTTGCCATATAACTTGATTATTATTTCTGCAAGGTTAATCATTAAATACCCATGAATCTAGTAGTTTATCATAATCTCATCAAAATGTATACCAAAATGAATTTTAGCAATATTGAGAATAAAGATGATAAGATTACCAACGTAATAAGGAAAAATGAGAGGGAATGCATGAGATAATACCTTAATAACAGTGGGTTTTCACCCATAAATCAGAGGGAATGCATGAGATAATACCCTTAATAACAGTGGGTTTTCACCCATATCAACTCCCCCACACAAAACAAAAAGCAAACAAAAGCTTTTAAACCATAATCAATCAATGGCAAATATTTTAAGATCTGCCCTACTTAACACAGGCGTAACAAATATCCTAGGTAGATTAACCACACTTAGCAAATGCACTAAACTAATACCTTATTGTTTACACATTATCAAAATTAATTATGACAAATCGAAACAAAAAACTAATGTGATTCCAATAATCATGCACAAGTTTCAAGCCGCAACAAATTTTGGCTTTCCAACAGTTAGTAATGCTTAGGGGACAAAATAGGAAGCAGGAAATAAAGGGGGTATATAAGCAATGAACTGCCTTCAACATTATTCTTTTTTTTAACTAGTATTCCATGCAATTTAAAACTGCAAAAACTACAACTGTACAAAGCTTTACTCAGAGAACCTTTTTACAGAGAACCAGTATTGCTACATGAGTGCTCCCAGTTACTCAGTTTAAGTCATGGMATTAAGAGCTTCTATGCAGACTCTTACCTCTTGTGGCCTTTTTATGCAAGAACTGGAATTGTCACATGAATGCCTCTATTACTTAACATTCAGAGGCATTGGATTAGTTTATTCACAGTGCAAAGTTAAATAATAAATAGCTACAAGAACATGCGATAGGATTGTATCATTATATTTATACTATATTCCCCCACACTTAGCTGAAATTGTACTTCCAAATAATTTCCCTATTAACAACACTAAAAGAAGAAGTCGAAAACCTAAAATCACATTTTATCTTAAATAAAGATGTATGAATGAGTAGTGGTAATTGTAAGCAATAAAGGAATCACACAAGCAATAGGCTTAATTGATAAAGTGACACTGTGGTGGGATAAATACTGCATTAGATCCATGAAAAGATGAAGACATGTCACACAAGCAAGACAAAATTTGCAGCAAAAATAGGGTAGAAATAGGAAAAGGAAAAAACATCATTGATTAAGCAAAACACATGGCCTCCAGCTAAGGAAAGAGCAACTTAAGAAATCTACTGCATCAACARAGGGGTWATATAATRAAGATTGCTTAAAACAATCTAAGCAATATTCCAAGAAGAACCCTAAACCACAGCTTTTGGAACTAAAATAGAAACAGAAAGCATAACACTAGAAAAAGGTAAAAGAAAAAAAAAAAAAACACCCTTCATCACCTACTACTTTTATAAGGACACAACAACAACACAAAACTTCCAAAACACATCACAAAAGACATAATGTCACTCCCCTAATTGGAGTCCTCCTCAGCTTCCACATCTATGCGATCAGTATTATTGTCAACATCATTATCTTGGAGCTTCAGCATCCATGTCATTCTCATCCTCAGCTTCAGTCAATCGTACATTGACATCCTCGTCCTCCCGCTCAACATTGTTAGGATGCTATTGCAGTAAGATTGTAGGAAATCTAGGAAACTTAGGCAAGGTACCAGTGCAAGTTCTCTTCAAAGTAGTCTTCAAACCCTTGTCATCATGTATAGTAGGTAGGTGTACTGATCTTCCTGAGAATGCTGTTGCGAGGGTGCAAGCTTGTCCAAATTAATCTTGAGCAGATGAAATATCTCCCTAGTGTCATTCTCGTGATGATCAAACATCACCTTAAAGTTAGCAAAATGATCAACGACCCTCAAGAGCTTTATCAGTTGTAGCTTTGAAAACAGAACAAATTATCCTCGTAGTTGTGGCAAGGGAGGCTACCTCAATATTAGGTTCACAAATAAAACGCTTAATAGTAGGGAGGTAACCATTTTGTCATTGTGAACTCGATCAGCATCATGCATGTCAGGAACACTGGCCTTCTCACAGAGAGAAATAATTAAACAGGGGTAGAAAAGTTTACGCTGCATCTTACATAAAATTTCATTTGTTCACAGGCCACTTTACCAATATTAATGGGAATTTAGAAGGATGTAGAATAACAAGGCTATCCTATCCTAAGAAATTGTGTGTTGTAGGCATAAGGCTTGACTTCAAAAAGTGATGCCAAACTTTGGCAGTGGATGTTAACTAGACCCTCTTGACTGATCGATAACCTTGAAGAGAGAACATCCAGTTGGTGCCCTTAATTGTTAGGGTTTGCATTTATAGTCTCCCAAATATCATCTTCCATAAGACCCATAAATCGGGAAAATTCACAATCGATGTTCGGTAATCCATAAATAGCATTGATGTCCGTGCTTTCAACGGGCAATCAACGTCCTCTGAACTTGACCCTCCAAGCTTTAACATCCATGAAGTTGCATGAAATTCTCGGACTACTATGGGAATAGGGTCGTTTGGCTGCTCGAAAAAGACAGCCCAACCCCTAACAGAGATTTTTATATGGACATAGAGAGGCAGGCCTAATATATCACCGCCAGTCATGAAAAATCCTTTTCTGGTCAGAGCTATTTAATAACAAATATATCAGCAAAGCTCTTTTTTGCTTTGTAATTAGTGAAACAGTCATAAGCTAGCATTTGCGGCTTGACTTGCTTGGTATGAACCATTGTGGTAGTGAAGAAAGATAGAGGTAATTGGAGATGGAAGAATGTTACAGATGAAAAGGTTGGTTACAGCTTGAAAAGAGATATGGTGATGTTTCAATGGTAAATGAGGGAGGCTTTATAAAGATGAGAGAAGTCTGTTCAGAAAAATAGTGATGTTTTGGGTAGGTTAGAAATATGAGAGATGTGAAGGGTTGTGTGCATCAGATGAGAAAACATTGATTGTGCATAGGGAAGAGAAAAAGATGGGGTAAGTTGAGAATCAGCTTTAGTTCCACCAAAAAGGTTTACACCATTTCAGCTACCTAGGTAGCTGAACCATCCCACTATTTCAAAGTCAAAATGCCGACATGTATCAGGATGACTCATGTAAGATAATACAAGGTCATCACCACTATTTAAATTGCTAATTATAGTTGGCTTTACTTTAGCGGTGGTTGGCTGAAAGATTGGTGCAATACTAAGACCTCAAGTGCATTTGAAATAGCAACATTCAAAATAGAAATGTAGAAATTAAGATTGAATAGTGAGATACATTAAAAGTTAAAAAGTGAGAAAGACCAAAATTTTGTAGATAAAATAAAATAAAAAGAAGAACATCAAAAATATTGAATGAGCAAAACACTGGGTTGCCTCCTAGTAGCACCTGATTTAAAGTCTTAGCCTAACTTTCACCCATCAATGTTACTCCAAAGGAATGAATGATCCTTGTGTAGGAATGTCCCCAATATGATATGGTTTCAATCTTTGCTCACTTATAGTGAATGCATTACCAAATTTCTCACTAAATAGATCAAATGCAGCATTGTGATGAACCTTAGTAATTCTAAATGTAACACCCCATATCATAACTGCTTTAATCCGGGAATGTCACCGACTTAATTCTCATATATTTAAAATTTCAGCGGAAGCTTTTGACAATAAAGGAATAAATTTTAAACTTTCAACAAGTTCATAAATAAATAAATAATTTAACTCACAGAGCAACTCTTGGGTATCAAAGCCTCCTCCCAAACGATTCTTCATGCACTATCTAGTTAATCATCATCTGAAACATAAAATAAGGAGATGTGGGTTGAGCTACTAAGCTCAGTAAGCAAATTCCATGCATGAATGCATGAATAATGCCCTATATGTCATGAGTTATAAAATTTCACTTTCTCAATAAAAGCTTTCTAAATATTTCCATTTCCATTTCATACATAGATAACTATGATCCTGAAGAAGTTTGTCCTCTTGATAGATCACCCTACATCTTCACATTTTTCAATATGTTGGAAATAGATGCTATTTCAGCAGCAGAATTTGTTACAAGGTCCACTTCATGAATACTAGTCACTTTCTTCATATATTCCGGTGTTGCAGCATTYATTACATTATGCGATTGGAAGTCATTACTGGCTATCCTCTGAAGAATTTCATATACATCATTGCAAGATTTGTCCAGAAGTGGTCCATTAGCTGATGCATCAAACAACATTGTGGTACCATGGACTCAATCTATTATAAAACGTCTACATTTGAATTCTATGGTGAGGACATTTTTTGAGAAGCTCTTTAAAATGTTCCCATGTTTCATGAATAATTTTCATCACTGCACTGTTGGAAGGTAGTAATGTCATGCCTCAACTTGGCATTCTTTGTGGGAGGATAATATTTGAAAAAGAATTTTTCAGCTAAGTCATTCAACGATGTCAAAAAATTGGGTTGCAAAGTGTTAAGTCAATTCTAGCTCGATCTTGCAGTGAATATGAAAATAACTTAATCCTCAAAGCTTCCTTGCTGACTCTTTGCAACACGAATGAATCGCTGACTTCCAAGAACAACCTTTGGTGCTGATGGGGGTCCTCTCTGGCCATGCCACTGAATTTCCCTACTGATTGCAACATTTGAAACATTATTRGCTTTAATTCAAAATGCTCAGCCTCAATTATTGGTCTGACAATGCCTAGTTGTAAATCTTCCAGCATAGGAAYTGCATAGTCCCTAATTGCTCTATTTCTATCATCTATCATTGATACAACATTAGCTCAAACAAGTATATTCTCGGATGCAAGATCTGGTAGGTTTTTCGGTCCTACCATCCCTCTAGCATTTTTGGATGCATTTAACATTGCATCTCTTTCAGCAGCATTGAGTTCAACGACAAATTCTGGCATGTTCCTCTCTTCTCGTCCAGCCATCTTCTTTCTTCTAACAATTGCACATCTTGCTCGGAATGCTCTTTCTGGTTCAAGATTAAATGAAAATGTGCTAATCCTTTTGGACATTCATTATGAATAGCTTGTTTAAACACAATTCAACAAAATTTAGAATGGAGGTTGGGAATATAAACATAAAGCAATATAAATCTTGTTTAATAGATAACTTAGCAATCTCAAGCAATGGCGCCAAAAACTTGATAGATGTGAAATCACAACAAGGCAATTAATCACAAAATGCAAGCATGCGTGATCTATAAGTAATAAAGAATGAGTAAAGATTGTTCCTAGGATGATTATTTATCTAAACCTAGCAAAGCAAAATTCCTAGATTAAAATTCRCTTTGTGGTTTGATTGTTTAGTAAATTAAAGACAAAGGTTCAATTGAAATTATTCTAAAACAATGTAATTGAGTTCAACAACAAGGTCACCCTGTAMTACCCGAGAATTAWTTTTTATTTTTACGGACTTTATATAATTATATTATTTATATTCTAATCCACTAATTAGATTATATTCACGATTATTAGTGGTCTAATCATTTTGGAGGCCGTAATGTTCGGTGTGCCAATTAGAAATAAATTATTATTTCTATAGTTTATTATTTATTATGCATTAATGTATGAGTATATTTATTTAAATCTGAAGTTTTATTAGTTTAATTTAATTATAATTTTTAGTTAACTAATTTAGGCTAGATCCATTAGAGTCTGTTCTCTTCTTATTCAAACCTAAAACTAGATTTAGAGTTCAGTTTTGGGCTAGAAGAAAAATAATAGATCTTAATTTAGTTGAGTTTAGTAGGTTAAGAAATAAAAATGGCCCATGAAAGAATTTTTGTTAGGGTTATTTAAAAAAAAAACAAATTGGGTGGTCAGAAAAGATGACTATTCATCTTCTTTCCCACCAAAAAAAAAAAAAGCAAACCCTAACCCTAACCCCTGCTGCCACCTCCCTTTGCCTCACTGATGCTGATTTTCTCTCCCTTTCTTCTCCTCTCTCTCTCCCTCTCTCTCATTCTCTCCAAGCTTGTTGTCATGTATTGCCTCTTCACACGGTCAACTGTTCACAGATCCACCATTCGCGACCAAAATCCATCTTGCTTGGACTTTGCTCAAACCAGCTTACTAATCTGCTCATCATTGCATGTCGATCCGACTAAGATCCCATGTGTTGTCAGTGATCTCCACGTCGATTGCTGTGTCTGTTCATGGTCTCTATGCCACTGGAGCCTGCATGTCACACACGAACAGATTGTTACACCTCCGACGAGCTCGACTTGCTGCTTAGAAAGGACACCGGATCTCTGATTGTCACTCGCCAGAGCTGTTGGAGTTGTTGTAGTCTTCTCTGCTTGCCAATTAGCTCAGAGGCTGGTTTCCTTAGTCTACTGTTCGCCAGCTTGACCAAAATAGAGGATGCCCAGGCGACCAGACGTTTAGGTGACCAGGCAACTAGGCGGCCAGATGACTACGCGACCAGGCACCATGCACCGTCCGCTCAAACCAGTTGCACGCTCTGCACTTTTGCAACTAGGGCTACTATTCGCCATCCATTCGCATGCTCGGAATGCATTCTTTTCCCGAGCACGATTGACACCTTTACGCCTTAGACTCAATACTACACCTAGGGTTTGGGATTCAAGGTGAATCTTGAGTTTCGTCATTTAATTTCACTGAATGGCCTAGGTTTTGTATTATGTAATAATAATAAAGAAAAAATATGGAATATGTTTAATGTGAAATTTAAGTTAGTATGATAAAGTAAAAGGAGGATATATTTCTAGAAATATATCGGAATACAATTTAATAGGGTTCAGGTTGGTAGTATGTGGTTCGCGCCATTGCCGACCAAGCCGTCTGCTAGAGGCGTACGATCCGCACCTACCAGATCCATACCCGCTTGGGATGAAGCGGTCCGCCACCAGATCTAGTTGATCCGCCATCTTCTTCTTCTTCTTCTTCTCTGCTCAACGGTTTCGCAAGGACAGAGGAAGGACAGTGCTCGGCCGCTCGCCCATCTGAATCTAATTCCTCCTTGACTAGATCAGGAACCCCTTGCTACTGGTTGTAGCCTCTGCTCTCTGTCTTTGCTGCTCGCGTCGCCAGACATTGTAGCTGCGAATACACCGTCTACGGCCGAGAACACGACTCGCTGTGGACCAGAGTTCTGTTGTTGTGCCGTCGTTCAGTAAAGGCAGCCAATGCCCAGCAAGTGTCTAGCGATAGTGCCCAACGCCCAATGCCAGTGCCAGTGCTCAGCGCCCAGTGCTAGCGCTCAATGCCCCGTGCCAGTGCCCAGTGCCAGGCCCCTAATGCCCAGTGCCTAGTGCCCAGTGTCCCGGCGCCCAGTGCCCAGTGCCCAGCGCCTAGGCGCCCAGGCGACCAAGGCTGTTGAGCACGCCGCTAGAGTGCACGCCCAAGAATTTAATACCACTCCCGCAATACTTGGACCTTGTGAACTTAAAGTTGAACATGTTATTATTTGATATTAGAATTTATGACTTGTATACAATTATGTCCTAAAGTGAATTGATGGAAGAACATAGATTAGGTTTAATATCCGAGCTAAGTAGTTTAGATTGTACCCTTAAGAAGACGTCATAATTGGTAATGTGGGAACTAAGTACGGATTTATAATTAGGTCGTTTAAGAGTGCCTTAACGTTGAGAACAGTCGAGGGATTTCACTTCGCGATGCAAATAAGAAACCTTTAACATAAAGGACTTCGAGTAAGTAAGTTCTCACATCTCATTAATGTATATGAATCGACGTATCTGACTTCCTTTAGGTAGTTTAATGTGTTGTAAGTTTTTAAAAAGGAGTATAAACCTAGTCATGAAAGAAGTAAGTAGGAAATGGGGCGTGGAGGATTGCGCACCCGACCCTACCCTCTTGGAGGGTAGGGAAGAATGTAATGTTCACCTCTTTGGAGGTGAAAAAATGGAAGGAAAAGAAATGTGATGTTAACCACTTTGTGGTTCTACTGGTGGGAATGTAATCGGGTTCCAAATAATAATGGCCCATTGCATAGCTTAATGGCTAGGCGTTACACTCAATGAGCTCATGAATGTAATGAAATGAAAGGTTTTACAAGTTATACATTTTGAAAGGAAAGATTTTGTAAAAAGATTACGAAATGGAAATGTTTAGAAGTTTTCATTGAAAAGGTAAAAGTTTTATAATTCATGACATGTAGGGCATATTTATGCATTCATGCATGAGATTTACTTACTGAGCTTTTTAGCTCATTCCATTTCTCTTATTTTGTATTTCAGATGATGTGCAGCCAGATGGTGTGAGGAGGTCGCTTGTAGGCAAACCATGATACCCTGAAGTATGTTTTAGATAAATTTTATGGATTTAATTATTTCTTGTTTGGTTTGGCTACTTGCGGTTTAAATTCCTTGGGGTTTCCGAAACTTCAATTTAAATAAATATTAGGTTGGTAAAAGACTTGTTAGAACACATTATTCATTGTTTGCATATTGTTGAGATTAAATGGGTGGTTATTGAAGGTGCAGAGTAAACTCTGTTGGATTTTTATAAACTTCTTGACAAGGGTTAAGATTTCTTTTATTTATTATAGTAGTTGATTATTTTTCGAGTAGGGTAATGTAATACTCTTGGCCTAGGACAGCTCCTAATCTGGGGGTGTTACATAAAATCACATCAACTTTTCAGTCTATTGAATATTATCTTGTGAGTAATCTGTATACTCTCTTGAGCTATCCACTTTACTACCAGAATATATTAAATCTTATCTCAATGATTTTGCAAGCTAACCCTATATTCATATAGCAATTACAAATGGTAAACCTAACACTAAATCCATGCAATAGATCCACTACTCTATTGTTTTCCAACCTAAGAGTAGTTAAATTATTTGTCATAGTTGATCAGTCAGCAATAAACGAAAGATGTTCTAGCATTGCATGGAGCATGAATCTGATTTATTTTGCAAACACAACTCTTAACACATAAAAATACTCAAGTTCATCAGCAAAAGTGCTTAGCTCATAATTCTGAATACAAAAGTTTCATCAGCAATCTCAACTAAAAAGTGCTTAGCTCATAATTCTGAATAAAAAGGTCATTAGAAATGTGCAACATGAAGTTCAGTAAGCTAAAAGAGAGTAAGAAATTATCCTAAGGATAATGGGTTTCTTGTTTAAGCTCATGCATTTCTTCCAGCTTTTCCCAAATCCTCCAAGATGAATCTCYTTAATCAACTTTTACTATTGCTCAATCCTAGAAAACAAAGAAATTCTGCTACCCTAATTCTCTCCCAAAAAGCACATTATATAGGTACAAAAAGCACTGTTTGCTTTTTGCTTTACACATGTCACATTTTCCTTGGTTCAAATGTCCTTATGCCATATGCTCAATTTTATGGGCTTTTCCTCAGCWACCAGCTYACAYCGGGTAGTATCTGATTCACTCAACCTCCGTTCTTTCCTTAGATATTATGTTTGTACATGCACCAYTGAGTATCAGAAATGCTGAACTATGCTACTGCATCGACAAATAACTGATGTTGACTAAGTCGATTGACTCCGTTGACCYTTATCYAGTAATTATTATATATCAATTTTCCATATAACTTGATTATTACTTCTGCAAAKTTAATCATATTTTAATCAATAAATGCCCATGAACYTAGCAGTTTATCATAATCTCATAAAAATGTATACCAAAATGAATTTTAGCAATAATGAGATAAAGAATGATAAGACTGACCAATGTAATAAGGAAAARGAGAGGGAATGCATGAGATAATATCCTTAAAAATAGAGGGTTTTCACCCACATCATTGATTTAGAACAAAATATTATATATGTATCTTYTTAAAGTAAAGATGAAGCAATAGATAAATTTGTTCTCTATAGAAATTAAACTAAAAATCAACTTAACAAAAAGATTAAGRCATTTAGAACTGATTGAGGAGGTGAATGTGAGTCACCATTTGTTGAGTTGTGTGCAAAACATAGAATTAGACATGAAACTGCARCACCTTACTCACCTAAACAAAATGGAGTTGTAGAACAAAAAATTGGCACCTTAAAAGAAATGATGAATGCAATGCTATTAAGTTTTAGGTTGCCACATAACATGTGGGGTGAAACTATATKTTAATTACCTTTTAAATAAGGTGCCCCGGAAAAAGAGGAAAAGACACCATATGGGGCCTTTATTACAAATATTTGCGACCGTTGGGGTGTCTGGCTAAAGTAGCARTACCTACATCTGAAGAGAGGTCCAAAAACTGTGGATTGCATCTTTGTCAAATATGCGCGTAATGGTAAYGTGTATAGAATTATTGTGTATGAGTCTAAATTCTCAGACATATACAAAGACATGGTAATAGAATTAAGAAACACATCATTCTTTGAGGATGTGTTTCTGCATAGGTCTAAAGAAGAAGCAAGTTCTTTTAAATGAACATGTGTCAACAATGACTAGAAGCGAGATGAATAAGAGATAGAGTTAAGACGCAACAAAAGAATTAGGATAGAAAAATCCTATGGTCTGGTTAGATGCTAAAGAGCGAGCCTCAAAAATTTAAAGAAGCTTTGAATTCTTCTAAAGAACCTTAATGCAAAGAGGCCATAAAAAGTGAGATAGATTCTATCTTGCATAACCTTACCTGGGAACTAGCGGACCTTTCTTCGGGTAAACCACTAGAATATAAATGGATTAGTAGTAAAAGGCTATAGACAACGAGGTCTGGATTACTGTGATACTTATTCTCCAATAACAAGAATAACTTCCATTAGGATGATATTAGCAATCGTAGCACTGCAAAATCTAGACGAGCATCAAATGGATGTGAAAATGGCTTTTCTACATGGAGATTTAGAAGAAGAAATCTATATGGATGAGCCCGAGAAATTTTCTGCACCAAGACAAGAAAACAAAGTGTGTAAATTGGTGTATTCATTGTATTGCTTGAAACAAGCACAAAACAATGGCATGAACAATTTGACCATGTCATGATAGAAAATGAATTTAAAATCAATGAATGCGAGAAATRTGTATATGTCAAAGACACTGAAAATGGCTATGTCATTTTATGTCTTTATGTTGATGACATGCTTATTGTTAGTAGCAATAATAGGATGATCAAACCCACTAACGACATGTTAAATTCAAGATTTGACATTAATGATATGGGTTTAGCTTATGTAATCCTTGAAATTAAAATTTCAAGAAGGTCAAATGGAATTGTCTTGAGTTAGTCACATTATGTCAACAAGATACTTGAGAAATTCAATAAAGATGATTCCAGAACAGATAGAATGCCGATAGATGCAAGCTAGCATCTATCAAAGAATAGTGGCTATGGTATCTCTCACGTAGAGTATGCAAGAGTTATCAGAAGTTTTATGTACATAATGAGTTGTACAAGATCAAATATAGCGTACATAGTTAGCAAACTAAGTARGTACACGAGTAATCTAGGAGTTGATCACTGGAAAGAAACAGTATGAGTATTGAGGTACTTAAGGTATACTCRTGATTATGGGTTACACTATACCAGAYATTTAGCAGTTATTGAAGGATATAGTGATGCTAATTGAATATCTTATAAAAAAGACTCAAAATCCACAAGTGGTTATGTACTTAAGGTATACTTGTGATTATGGGTTGCATTATACCAGATATTCAACAATTATTGAAGGACATAGCAATGCTAATTGAATATCTTATATAAAAGACTCAAAATCCACAAGTGGATCTGTGTTCAGCTTGAGGGGTGCAGCTGTATCATGGAAATTCTCTAAACGGACAGTTATAGCCAGATCGACTATGGAATTTGAGTTCATAGCATTGAATAAATGTGGTAAGAAGGCGGAATGGCTACATCATTTCCTAGAGGATATTCTAAGAAGGCCGAAGCCGATGCCAGCTATCAGCATATATTGTGATAGTCAATCATCACTTGGGAGGGCACAAAATAATATGTATAATGGTAAGTATAGAGATATACATCATATATATAATACCATAAGACAACTGCTCTTAACTGAGTTATCTCTGTTGACTATGTAAAGTCAAAGGATTACATAGCATATTCATTGACCAAAGGGTTAAATAGAGAGTTAGTTGCAAAATCATAGAGAGGAATGAGACTTAAGCCTTTGAAAGAACAAGTTGATATAATGGAAACCCAACCTAGCTTACTGGATCCCAAGATTTAGGTTCAATGGGACAACRTAATTGTAAAAAWTTATTTAGCTTCCTRTGGGMGGTTATTTCCTATCCATTCTATGATGTATTAGTGAYACTCATAGTTAAAGGATWAGCTTTATACTTTTMATCAATCTTATACATYARAGAACCGAGAGAAGTAGAACGAGCTACTATTGGTTAAAAAATCACATATGCGAGAGAGAAGTGGGGCTGCTTCCAAGAGAATTGCATGGGCTCAATTCTTAGAGACTTTGAAGAACCGGGCGTATGTTCATGGCYATAAATCGACATAAACCATGAGAATTGAAACATGTCAGGAAGAAGCATGTGTGAGGTATGTCATCATATATCCAAAAAGGCAGAATAGTTCAAGGACACTGCATCTATTCGGCAGCTCCCAAGGTAAATAAACTTTCAAAAGGGAGGGTTCAAAGGATAACTCCTGCCCATCCTATGCAGGATTCAGACATTGAACTTTASTACCAAGTCTTCTATGTCTTAGCCAATCCCATTTATGYGGGGGGTTTTTGGAAAAATGAAGTTGTGAATGGGAATTAAAGTTGGACATTTTTTTCAGCTTTTAAAGCTGGTAAATKGAAGCTGGAAGCAGTTTTTAAAATGAAGAAAGAGAAACTGGTTTAATGCAATAGATTCAGCCGCTTAACTGTGAGCAGAAACTGCAAATATTTACTGCAGTAACTTAAGGAAAATAGCGCCAGTTTCAGCAGTTTCATAATGATTTACTGCAGTTATTTCAGCAATTTCAGGGTGATTTACTGCAGCTGTTTCAGCAGATTTAGAAAACTGTAATATAGAGATAATTGTAGCAGCTGTTACAGCATTTACATGGGTAGTTTCTGCAGTAATATTTGGACAGCAGCTGTTATAGCATTTACATGGGTAGTTTCTGCAGTAATATTTGGACAGTTCCTATAATTATTCCAGCAGTTTCAGCTGGCTAAATCCCTGTAAAAGACATCATTTCCGCAAAGAAAAACTCCCCGCATTTCGAACAGATTTTTCTAGCTTTTCCTTAGAGGATTATACACGAATTTTTCACCTTTTCTATAATGTTTTAGAGAACAAGTTTTCTAGATCTTTCTTCATAGAAAATTGCAGCTCTTTGCATGGATGGATTCTCCTTGACCTCTTCTTGTTCTAGCAAGAATTCTCTTCTCTCTATTWAAAACGATCGAGGACGAATTTGTTTTAAGGAACCCATGTTTACATAGCCTTGATATTATAACTATCTTATATAAATCATTTCTTCTTCTGCTCGTTTCTTTTGATTATGAATTTTATTTATAAATCGATCCCAACACTTTACACAAAAGATAACTTTTGAGACCGACAATCAGCTAGAAGAGGGAATGATAAAGTTTCAGCAGAAACTGAGCCCAATAAAAGTTGATCGTTTCACATATAGAATTTTGAACTAGAGAACAAGCTTTGAGCTTATCCGAAGTATAAAATTTTTGTTTTACACAAATGTGATTCTTAAACCATACTGTATACGAAATGATGAAATAGGAATGCCAAAGCGAAGGCAAAAGTTTCATTAATTGCCTCTTGTTGACCGAAAATATAATGTCGATTAATCAAGCTATCAACTGGCTATGGAACTAACACTACGAGTTGTAGTTTGGCATACAAGATTAGTCACCTAATCTATAAAATCTTTTTTTATAGAGGGGTCTTTAAGGTATGCCAGAAAGTCATTTAAGTAGAGTAGGAATTAAGTGTTTTGAAAAAATAAAGGAAATTGTATGGATGGAAAGCCTAAGCTCCAAAGCTATACAGATACCAACTGAGAGGGGGAAAAAAGAAAAGAGAAAGAAAATGAATATTGAATGAAAACTATAGGGCATGTTGAAGAATTGTCATCATTGATTTTAAACATCACAGTAAAAACTCGTCTTGAATTATACCAATATATACATAAAAAGCAGAAGCACAAATGTGAAAACTTGCTGCGAGCAGAGCCGACTATCCAACATAGTTATTAGGTACACTGTATCTCAGATATATGGAATAAATTATCTGAGTATTGATTTATGAGTTGGAACATAATGAAACTCAAGAGAAAAACTTGTAACCCTTGGCTTGTAAAACGATCCCTCTCAATGATCCTACAGCTGCTAAAAACATCAAGGCCACACCGAGAAATATACATATCTGTACCAAAATACACAATGCATTACAATTGTGCAAATTCATAATGTTGAAGGAAATACTAGGAGAACATACCCAATTTATGAACCAAGACAAGCCAAATCTTTTTGGTTTGCAGATGATAAGCCATATGATGCAAGGAAGCTACAAAAGAAACCAATTGTATCTGTTAAGTCTTTTACTTGAAATTTCCTATATGGAGAGACGATCGACTAAAGGAACGTACATAGTATGTTGTAGGAGCAAAAGCAAAACCTCCGAAGAAGCCCAGAAGGCCACCAAAGAAAGGGAATGCTATTCCCAGAAACATGGTTAGACCTGCTCCAGAAACAGGTATAATATGTAAGGGGTTGTTTTTCTCTTCTACGGTTCATTTAGGATTTTCGATTACTTACATACATAGCTAGTGCGAGTACAAATACGAAGAATTCTGCTAGGTTTGAACTTCCTTTTGGTTACCAAATAACGTTCCATCATGTCGAAGACAGGCATCGCGTAAACCTGCAGAGGAACTCATCAAAATTTTCAAGGATTATCCTTATTTTTGAATTGTACAAAGTGAATTTACCTGATAACTACCAATGACATGGATCACCACGAACATATTGGCCATTGCAATCAGCCAAGCTGGTTTTTCCAATGATATTAGGACATTGTCTTCTACATCCTTGCCAAAAGCCCAGTAGCCAATGAATGCCACCGGAAAGTAACACAAGGCCACGATGATATAGGCGAATACCACTCCTTTCCACATAGCTTTCTTGGAAGGATTTTCTGCTGAAGACGGCATTGTTGCCTGAATCTCCAATACTACATTGTGCCCAGCAAAAGCAAATGCTACATCACCCAGTGCACCGAGAAATTGGAATGTCCTTCCTGTACCAGTTGAAGCCCTTGGAGTATATTGCACATCTGGTTGAATCCCCTTGTGTACAGAGGCAGCCCATGCAACTGTGGAGTAACTGTTGAACAATTCAGAGGGTTAACATTAACGATTTTAACACCAAATTTGGCCTTAAACCAGTTGGATAATTGACAAAAATCATGAAAGACATTCATTTCTGCGTCTTGAAAGGAATCTAGTAAAATTCAATCACTTAAAAACCAGCTGCTTCAAATAATTATATCTGAAAATGTCAATTAGAGTAAGGAAAAAGTACCTGAAAGACATGACTGCAGCAGCAAGAGAGATAGAAGTGATGGAGTCAAAACTAGGAAGATGAGACAAAACCAAATGAACTGAGCCAAAAATCATGATGAAGTAGGTGGTTCTGATAGGTTTGCAGGTAGAGCACACTGTATCATGGAACTTCTTCAAAGATTTGCCACCAGTAATCATGTACACAATGTTAACCCCTACTTCCACCATCAGCTGCTGGGGTACCACTATCCATAGCCCTAGTTTTTCACCAAAAGCATGCTGTCCTAATTCATGGTACCTATCAAATCTCTTTCCAGGTACYATTTCATGCATTTCCACCATTTGCCAYAGGGTGTACAGAGTGATGATCCATGATAGAATCATTATGGTTATCCCAGGACCCCTGCAACACATGGCAATCCCGGTCTCATTTTTGGATCTCAAGTTCAAACACTATAAATTTAAATATTCAACAATTAAACGACTTTGGTAGAACAAAAATTCATAATAATGCCTAGCAAAAATGTAATGATCCAACTTTGGAATTAAAAGAGGTTGATGAAACTATGGCCTTGTCTTGCTGTCCAATACAGCTTTTTAGTTGAGTCCATTATACAATGGAACGAGATTGAATCAAAACTTTCGTTTTTGAAAGGGTAAGTTTACGTCTACCAAACAGTCATGAGCAAGAACAAACACTTGTTGGAGTTTCAAATAAATTAACTTATATCTCTAGATATATGCATCTGATCATTCAAATCTGCAGATAATAATAAAGAATAGTTGGAATCTAGTTGTTGCATGCATACCACCCCATTTCAGACATGGCATAAGGAAGGCCAAGAACACCAGCACCAACCATAGCAGTGACATTGTGAAAAGCAGAATACCACCACTTTGCCTTCCTTGATGATGTGATTGGAAGCCAATCATCAAGATTACTTGGAGGAGGTCCAGTCATTGTCACCATTGCTTCTGTTGACCCCAGATGGTACCAGCCTAATATTCCATGATACCAATATTCTTCTTGACGGAACCGATGATACCAGTATTTAAAGGTATGATTATATCCATATGAGACAGATTTTCAAGATTTCTTTCTTAAAAACCGGCACTTTAAAAGGTATCTAAAAGGTTTGTTAGTTTTGCGGATAGATTTTTCATTAGACTAGGAATCTCAACCATATTTTATATATATATATATAAAAGCATCATTCTTAGTTTTCGAAATATAAACAATAAAAAACAAATAAATTATAGTGAAATGATGAGAAACAATTAATCGTTTTATTGTGAATTGAATCTTATTGGTTGACAATTAATAAGTAATATTTAATTTAATAATACGGAGTCTGTGTAATACAAAAGTCAAATCATAACTTGTTGGCTCGATAAATACAAAGCTAAATCAATAATTAATAAATATAAAAATCAACAAGTTACACGTTAATTTTCTATTATTGAATAGATATGCCAATATTTCTACCCACTATAAACAATTTCTATAAAGAATGTATAAGGTCCAACATGCGTCATCACTTATCTAAGCAACAGTGACATCATTGCTTATATAAGCAATATCAAAAAAGACCACATATAATAGGAAGGGGATAAATTTATACCCCTAAATCCTAAGATACGATTTGATTTAAGGATTTCTGCGAGAAAATATTGTTTGATTAGTTAGAGAAAATATTAATGAACAAAGAAAATGATTTTCAAAAAAATAATTCCCAAGTTTGAGGATTTTGGGGTGGAAATGTAAAAGGAAAACAATAAAAAATAATAAGAACAAAATGTTATTTAATGTTTTATTTCATTATTTGTAAAAATAAAAAATAAACTCAAATTTAAATTTTTGAAAAATAACATCAAGTTGCATGTTTTGATTAATAAATTTCTTTACTAATTTATAAAAATTATTAGCTCAAAATAATTTGAATTTGTCTTACTCGTAGCTTCAACACTTTATTAACTTAATCGAAATAATAAATATTTATTATATAAAAGTTAATGTAAAAATGTTAAAACATAATAAAAAATATTTAAATATATACATTTATGATTTTCAAGCTCTCTAAATGATTAAAAAAATACTTTCATTTACCATTTTTCTATAGGAATTAATAAGTCTATGTGTTTTAAGTTGAATAAAGGTAATATATATTCAAAATTTTATAAAAAATAAAAAATGAAACCCGTTGACTCAGACTGGGGTCACCTGAATCTTCAAGTGTAACAAAGGATTGATCCACACTTTTGTTTCGTGTTCCAAATCCCGAGTTCGTTGAAGTTTTTCCATTTTCTAATCAAAATTTTAAGCTAAAAATTCATATTCTCAAGAAAAAAAATTATATTTTTATATAGATAACCTTTAATTGGAGAAACTTTAAAGGCTACGAAACGCTTTTTAAATTAAAGATAAAACAATTGTTTGCTAAAGCGGATTTAGAGAGAAATAAAGAAAGAGAGAGAGAAATATTTGAAAAATCATTAAATTTTCGTTTAAATAGAGTATTTTGGTCAAATATGTCATTGCTTTCAGCAAAAGTGTGCTATGTTTAACAAATTTTAAATTTTAAAAAATTAATAATAAGAAATTTAAAATAAAAAATAAAACCAGTCAGCTCARATATCGTCAYGCAAATCACCCAATATGACCTGTGATTAGGTCACCCGGTTTTGGCATGGCCCAAGCAGAACGATTACTAGTCTTTAACAAGAGAAACTTTGAATAAAACTGCAAATCGATGTTGAAATGAAGAAAAACTTTCRGTTTGCTAGAGAAAATTATGGAAGAGAGAGGAAGAGAGAAGAGAGAAAGCATTTGAAGATATTGAAATTTTCCTTTTATATATGGTATTTTGGTCCAATGTGACCTTGTGTTAAGTAAAAATGCGATACATTTAGCAAATTTGAAAATTTGTTTAAGACTCATGCACTTTAAAATGTATAAATTATTTAATAATATATAATGACAATTGAAATTTATATATTCAATAATCAAATTTATCGAATAATATTTTATAAAATACTTTTCTAAAAGTATTTTCTATACATGTAGAGAGAGAAAATAGAAATTGGATAATAAAATGTATTCTATATTAAAAAAGAAAATGGACTAATTTTATTTTTGAAAAGGAAAAAAAGGGTTTCTTCCTATTTTAGGAAAATTACAACTTTGTTTTGCTTTTCCTTTTCATTTTCTTTTTCCTCACCAAAGTGTGATTATAAAACCTTTTTTCTCATTCTCTATTATAGTTTTCTTCACCTCTTTCCCTCTTTTTTTCCCTCGCCATTTTCGTTAGCTACCAATCGTAAGAAAATCTTTTGTTAGAAAATACTTTTCTTTTCCCTAGCAAAATACTTGAACCAAACAGGGCCTAAATCTATGCATATAAATCTTTTGTGTGATCATCAATATTCTTTAACTTTTGTGATTCCCTAAACTGACCTTTTAATCAACTAAATGAAAAACCCTCAAATCCCTTATTTTCTTTTACTACAAGTTGTGTAGTATTCTTATGAACATTCACCTCGTTTTTATCTTCAAATCCTTTTTAGCACGTACAAGGTCTTTTGTATTTAAATTGATTAAGTGGATAGTTTAAGAATGATAAAAATTGATAGATAAATATGACAAAATTCAAAAAAGAATTAATAATAACATATTACAATTATTAGCGAAGAGTGTAGATTTACAAGGTAAGGATATGCATTTTCAAACCAAAGTGTTACGAAGAGGCATTATTACAATGACAAAGCAAAACCTTGAAGTGCTAAAAAAGGGGAAAGAAAAAAAAGAAAAGAAAAGGCTTTGTTCTCTTTTTGTTTCAATCCATTTTCTGTTTTGAATTTTTAAAAACATTCAAAATGTGTTTACTTACCCATTTACAAAATGCATTTTGAAAAACAAGAAAAAACTTGTATACAAAATCAAAAATAAGAAAGAGTTATTTTGAGTATTTTCAATTAAATCAAGTGCAAAAATCCAAAACAAGGAAAACAAAAAATTTATTTTTACAATTATGAAAAAAGTACAAATAATGAAAAGATAAATACGCTAAATAAAGAAAAAATAAAAAACATATAAATTTACACAATTTTAAAAATAAAATATTTAATAAATTAATAAAATAAAAATAAAGCCGATCAACTCAAAATGGGTTCATGTGGATCACCAGTCTCACCATGGTTTCGCATGACCAATCTCGAGTTTCCCAAAAAAAAAAAAAATCAATTTTTAAATGAAAAATTTAAAGCTACAAAATCACATTTAAAACAACACAATTTTAGTTAAATTAGAAATATTACTATTAATCTTAATCAAAAAACTTTAAAAAAAATCTACAAATCGGTTTTAAATCAAAGAAAAACATGTTTGCTAGAGAGCAATTGATTTAMAAAATAATCAAATTATCCTTTATACAGTGATATTTTATATTTTAAAAATAAAATTTATTGCATAAAATATTATTTCACAAGCTGTTTTTCAAAATACTAAACAGAACTCAAAATTCTCAAACTTGGGAACTCAAAATGAATTTAAAATCCAAAATTACCAAAGAGAAAGCACCCTTCTTTTTTTAAGCTATTTAGTAGATACAGTAAAACTTCTATAAATTAATACTCAATATATTAATAATCTCTATTTAATAATAAATTCCTTCAGTCCCAACTCAAGAAAATTAGCTCCAATAATATTTTCGATAAAATAATAAGACAATAATTTTTTTTGAAAAATCATGTATTACCTTTTGGTCCTATTCATATCATAAATTAATAACTTACTGAAATCACATATCATAATTTTTCTAAGATATGAGTTCATTGTTGTTTATCTTTTCTTAACATTTAAATCTACCTGAATGTTATTCCTTTTTTTATTTTTATTGAAGCTAAGAGCTCCGACTTGAACTCTCATTATCTAATAAGAAATTATCAAGAGTTGTTACTTATTGATGTTTTTAGTCTCCAAAGCAAATAAGTTACCTTATGTAATTAGGAAACAAAATACTACCAACCTAATTCTTATCCTAATAAATTAATTCATCCTAATTTGGTAGCATGATTTTTGCCATGAATGGTGAGTATTATTAGTTTATGATAGATTAATAATTATTAATTTAACGATTAATTAATACCTTTTAAATTAAAAGAGTTAGTATGATCCCAATATTATTAATTTATATAGATTTTGTTGTAATAAGAATTGAAAGGTAAATAACATTAACGTAATTATATACATATTTCGTATGTGAGGTTTCCTTAATCAGTACACAYTTCTAACTATTAGATACAAAAAGTCTTAGTTTATATTTTTTTCAATTTATTGCAATTACTTGAATTATTATTGATTGGTATTATTTGCATTTTTAATTATTGATCTAATTTAATAATATAATTTATGATAAACTGAAAATGTGGCAYGGCTGCCATCATCTTCTAAGGTCCATTGGGGCCGAACAGGTCTCCCCATGCTTTTCGGCAGTYGGTACTATTACAAGAAAYGGTACAATACATATGACGAAAGCATATCTTGACAATGATTATAAGCTTAGGGTCATAGTAGACTCAGTGTAGTAGTGCGGCTCTAACACTTGACRTTTGTAGCCCTTATCTCAAGCACACGATGCCTYAAAATCTGTCCCTGTCACTACAAAAAAAAAAAAAAAAAAAACAGAGGAAAAACTATGAGCGGTAACTCAGTAAGTTTYGCATGTGTGCAGTTTGTATTTAAAAAACACAAGTTCAGGGTTTTATGAAACTTGTATTGCTAATAAAAACTTTTGGTAAATGAAGTATTTGACAAGAGTAAAGTTGAAACTTTTATGAGGATCAATCAATCAAGTATCAGGTATTGCAGCATGACAAGTACTGCAAAGTAAAACATTGCACGGTCTAGAAATACTGGCCTTATCCCTCCATACGTATGCACAGGATTTTCAACCTTATCATACTCATATCAAACAAGGTACCAGCTAGGTTGGGTACAAACTAGTCAATGGGTCTTGGTTAAACCTCCTAACCAAGGGTATAACAGCCCAACAAGTCAACCTGGGTGCCCTTGATGCGGGTGTCTACCATTGCATTCTCAGTGTGCCACAAACATCCCAGGTGGTTGACCAAATTTGGGCTCTCTCTAACACTATCGTCCATAATTCAAGAGGTACTCGTACTGGAGACTAGCCAAGCATAGTGCTTTGTCCTCTAAACTAGTTATCATAGCTCGCCCTATTGAGTACTCAATCTGAATACAATCAATCAAAAACTGATCTCATAATAATTTTTTGAAAATAGCTAATAGTTAATAATAATAGAGATCAAGAGTTTTGAAAATCATTTTTCCTAAACCCTTTAAGGAAGCTTTTTAATATAAATTTTGCTAAGTTTTAGAAAAATTGAGATAATTTTTGTAAAAGGATAGTTTTTTAAAATATTTTTGAAGTTGAAAATTATTTTCATGCGTACCGAACTGAAAAATATTTTTTATCTTGAGTATGCTAGAAAACAGGCATGTTTTTACGGAATTTTAAAAATCGGAAGAGAACTCACTTGTTATTCTTAGTTACTCAGCAAATCTAGTGTTTATCGTTCCCTAAGAACAATCCACAAGAAATATTTAGTGATCAATCACAATAAAACTCATGCCTAAATCATAACTTAAAGACCCAATATAATAATTCAACTTTATTGTTTTTGTGAATAAAATTATTTTATGAAAGTAAATATTTTTCGAGCTAATGATCAAAGGATTTTGAAAAATAAAGCATAGATATAATTTGTAGCATAATATATATATATATATAAATGCATAAGGCTGAAATAAATGTTAATAGGGTTTAGGTTTTGGAAATTGATTTTTCTGGACATATTGTGGTATTTTGATTATATCTCACAATATATTTGGAGTTTTTTCGTGAAACTAGTGGCAAAAGGTTCCTAACAAACTAATGTTTAATTCCATGCAAACATCTAAGCTCAAAATGACTCACATAAAACCCATAATTAAAAATAAACACACTGCTCATGTTCAATTGACCAAATTGACCACTTTGCAGATATTAACTCATAACTTGAGTACTAGTGTAAATGGGATGAAACTTGTACTAAAATATTCCTAAGATCAGAGGATTTCTAACTGTGTATCACAATCGAATTTTCAAAAGGATTACAGACTGTTATGATGTGCAAACTACAGGTAAAATTGTTCTGGTTTGTCCAGCAGAAACCATAATGTCAAGACTCATGTTTTCTAAGGCTTAAACATGCAATAATTAACTAAAATGGATTATAAAAACTCTATAAATAATATATGATAATATCATGACTAGAATTCTAGTACAAGTGCCATGCAAGAATTCATGCAAAATTGTGTAACTACGAGACACACACTTATCACAAACATTACTCAAACTTATAGTGAGTCATTCATGCACTATATCTCACCCGCAAATTTAGCAAAAGAAAATTGCTATATCAGTGAACGAAGAAATGCGTAATGATGGTGTGAAGGGGGGCTAAGAGAAGGTAGGTGTCGGGTTGGTGCATCCAAGGAATAAAAGACAGTATTTTAGACCACCACTCCCTAGACCGCTAACATTCTCAGTTTGCCAGTTTAGAACTTTCTTGATACTTTAGAAATGTTGCAGATTATTTTCTTGATTTCTCGTCTCCCTCTATTCTAGCAGCTTCAGAAGAGCAGTTTGTATCCCTTAATATCCCATCACAATTTTCATCCTAGTGGATGTCACAAGGTTACACACATCTTCATTTTAGAGGAATAGGAATTGGTCTTACCTTTCATGCCAGATAAGGTCTTGCTGCCATTGCAAGATTAGCACTCTTACACTCCAGGATAAAGAGTTGCGCACAAGCATGCATTGGTATCATATAAACAATGTTAAATACAGAAATAGACATGGTGACTTAGTTTCCTAATTTTAACATCTGTCATCACGATCCAAATCTTCTAAAAGCTCTCAAAGTGCAAGTCCAAATCATTAGCTTAGATATGCCAAAAAATTCAATCCAAGCAACACTTCATTACCAAATGATCTACAAAGTCCAAAATCATGCGTTAGACTTGGCATTACCATCCTCCAATGAAGTAGCTTTTGTGGAAATAAATTCTGCATCTGTAGCACCAAACCATATCCAAATACCTAAGCAAATCTCTTGAGATGAGCTTGTTAAACTCCTACCTGAAAAATGGATCACAAGTTATGAAAAGTTGCACCGAGATTCTCAAAGATCCATCCAGACCACAGATGTCAGATACACCTCCCTTCAAGTTGGCCATACTAAAATTATTTTAAGGTTGAATCATCCACATCTGCAACACCGCCTGTTTTCTCCACCTCATTTGCTTTAAAAGATTTTCCATCCTCTGTTATTCCTGTAGTCAAATTTCTACCTTATGGTAGACATGTCTATGAATATAAAGGCCATGATGGTCATATCAGATGGAATCCGTTCTGTAATTGCAGCTACTATCAGAAGCGCAAGAGCAGGAAATTGTTATCTAGCATTGAAATTGAGGAAAGGCCAAAATCTTGATATAGAAAATTTAGATCTTAAAAATCTCTTCAAAAGAGATATGAGACAGGAGATCCTACAGTAGGATTGCTAGGTGAACATAGTGGCAAGTTTGATTACTATGTCACATTTGGAAGTCCTAAATCTACTRTATGATCGCCTACTTCCTTATATTTTTTACCCCTCGAGATAGATGATGAGCCTCATTTATCCACGATAGCCATGTTTCACCCAGAATAATTCCCACCTCTCAAAACATACACAAGAGAAAGTGTCCAACATCAACCAAAGATCCCTACTCCATACATTGTTAACTCCTCAGAACAACATCAACCCTTTCAACAGTTGAGAAAGTTCTGAACTAGGAAACTGAAAACTCCTTGAGCCAAAACGGGTTACTTTCAAAATATCCTYACAAATTTCCAATTTAGATCAGAAAGTATCCACCAAAGTTGATTTCATTTCCAGCACTATTGCTAAGAGCCAGTCAAAATTTGCTAYTCYTCATGAAGAACTCATGAATATGGCACGATGGCTAGATGTCAATTCTTCCTTGTTCTATGCTAAGGAAAGTGAGAAGAAAAGCCTTGAAAATCAACTAAGGTACTTTGAAGAAGAGGATAGAAGGAGAAAGCAATCCTAGTATCAGCAATACCAAAACCAATTCCCTCATCTGTTCCAAAATGTTAAACCTTTTCAACCACCTTTCACAGTCAAAACCCCTTCACAACCTATGGTACAGTAACTCCTTCCAGTCTATAACCCCTTCTTTGTTAGATTGCTAATATTTCAACCTTCCGCCTCTGTCCCCAAACCACAACCATGACAACCTAAAAAACAGTATTCTAGACAACCATCCCATAGACAGCCAACATCTGACCCACCRAGACCTCTACTTTCTCATCCATCCACATCTCAAACTCCATCACAAAAGTAGCATATTATAGAATTCCTGGATTCTCCATGCTTAAACAGGTATTGCAACTTGCAGCACAACAATAATGAGCCACCATCACTTCCTGAACTCTTACCAATAATTGATGGCTCATAAAGTTCTATTTCAGTTTCAACTTCTTCAACTTCTATGTTGAAACCATTTTCTGGCCAGATATGTTCATGGCAGCCCAAAACAATCTGCACATTCTGGAGTCCACTTCTAAGCACCTAATCCAGATGACCCATATATGGATGAACCAGAAGTTGAAAGCCAAAATCCAAATTACTTTCAACAAGGACAAGTAGAACCTATTCCAGTCCATTCTCTGGGATCCAGATCTTTCACTCTAGATGACATACCCCTAGAAAAAAGTTTTGATCGGATTAGTGAATTTCATTCCTGGTTATACACAAAGAAATTGAATACCCGTGAATTAGATGCTGCTATTCTTAGTCGATTTACAGTAGAATTTTAGGTATTATAAAAGCTTATTTGATTAATCTTTGTGCTTACCGACAACAAGCTTTTCTTTAACAAACCTTTGATCATGCTATTAGACTGTTACATGAGAATTTTTTTGGTCATCAACAAGAAAATTTTGACATGATTAGAGAAGAATTGTTTAAAGCCAAATGCTAGTCTTACTAGCCTAAGGATTTGCAGCACCATTATGAATTCATGCCCAAAAGATTATTCGCAATTGGTGGAATGGATAACGGAGATTTAAAGTAAGTACTTGTGAATTTATTTGAAAAATTCCTAGCCTAACAAATATTCAAGGCAATTCAGGTCCAAACTTTATCAATCAACCAGATGACTCTTGGGCAAATTTTCCAACAAATCTTGCTCAACATTTCTAATCTATGTGCTAAACAACAGCTGATGAAAGAATCTTCAATCAGCTTGTAGTCCAGATATTCAAATCTAGTGCCCAAAGAAAAGACGTGAATATGGACTTAAGAAGAAACACCACCATAAGAAGTATTATAGACAGAAGAATTCCAAGGAATCCAACTTCAGGCCTAGAAAAGAAAGAAGAAATTCTTCAGGTAGAAAAAGTCCAAGGTAAAATATGATAGATACTTCTTTTGGAATTAAAAGGGTCATTATGCAAAATATTGTCCCCAGAAGTCAAAAAAGAAGAAGAAACATCTAATTACCTCCATCCAGCAGTATACAAAGGTAGATGTTTCCGATCATGACCTTGAATCTGTCTTATACATTGATGATGAGTTTATTCCAGATGCTCTTTATGTTCTTGTTGATGAAATTGAGTACTCTAGTCAAGAAGATAATTCACAACTGGAACCAAAGGATGACTTTGATGATTATAGTTATCAAATCTTCAAAGTTTCACTAATCCAGCCCAAATCTAAAACCATTCCACAAATCCCTGTTTCACTTTTCCTATCCAAATATGCCAGACCCATTCCCCTCRTTGCCTTCATTGATACAGYAGCTTCTATATCCATTCTGAATCTAGAAATACTACCTGATACTTTACGGCAGCCACATGAAAGAAAATTTAAGATAGCTAATGGGGAATTTTACACTATTAATTTAATCACCGAACCTATAACATTSCCTGGTTGCACCATGAGAACTAGAGTCCTGGGAGATTCATCTCYTGGAAAAGACTTAATTTTRGGGTTTGACATATTCTTAGCGTTACAAATGCATTATAAAGTGTTACTGGGAGCTGATGGAATTCGATGGAAAAATCAATTCAAACCTCTCACCATGACCCCATAGGCATGGTGATCCCTCACGACAATAAGAAGTTGAATATTTCAAGCATATGTTGATCACTTTAAACTATGCAAAAACTCACATAGGATTTCTAAAAAATGCTCATCTCCTTATAGATAAATCCTGATTTCTTCATTCATTTAACCATTTAAGTTAAATGAAGCTATTAATCCTACAAAGGCTAGTCCTTTTGGCATGCCTCCAAATCTTTTTCAACAGGCCATTATAGAATGCCAGGAGTTACTTAAGTAGGGTATCATTGAACCATCCAAATCTCCATGGGTGTGTGAGGCATTCTATATGAAAAACAGAGCATAGCAAGTCAGAGGAAAACTTAGCAAATCCTACTATCAACAATACCAAAACCAATTCCCTCCTCTGTTTTAAAATGTTAAAATTAGGGAACCAAGTCACCATGACTATTGCTGCATTTAATGTCGTCTGTATGGTACCAATGCATGCTTTCTGGTAACTCKTTATCCTGGAGTCTAGGAGTGCTAATCTTGCTATAACAGCAAGACCTTTTCTGGCATGAAGTGTAAGATCAATTCTGATTCCTCCAAAATGGAGATGTGCTTCCTATCGCATCCACTGGGATGGAAATTGTGATGGGATGTTGGGGAGTACAAAGTGCTCTTTTGAAGTTACTAAAATAGAATAAGATGAGAAATTACTTGCTTAGACATATTCTTTTATTTATGGTAAGGATAAAGGCTTTATCAACTAGGTAATGGCTTTTGGGATTAGGGACGAATGTTTTTTTGGTAAATATATGGTAAGAATTTATGAGTAGTAGTTGGGTAATAGGAAGCTGTTCATCTGGTGTATACGAAATCTCACAAAGGGAATCAATATTTCCAAAAGTGGAAAGCTGAGATCTGGAGGAAGATGAAGAGGGTAGAGTTGAGATAGAAAATGGTGAATCTAAAATAGTTATGTAGAGGAAGTAGACATCATATGATCTAATACTCTTTATCCTTCCTAAGATAGTTAATAAGGTTGATTGATTTCTAATAGATCAAAACTCAAGTGTCACCTTGAATACCAAGAACAGTTGAAACAAGTTCACTGGCTTTGATACCAAATCTAAATACTTATGGGAGACCCATCTACGAGAACACAGATATGCTGACTTAATGAATGTTATCCTAGCAACCCTCTTAGCCCTCTTGGCTTTTCATGGTCAAGCCCTGCCTCTTATTTATTAAATTAAGATCCTTCTATCTAGCATGTCTTATCTCACCAAGTTTAATCTAGTTAGGAAGCCATGACGATTTCTGATGAGCAGGATCAATTAGAGCTGCAAGCTCAAAGCATACTCTCATTGTGGTATTGAATAGTATGAGAAAAGATCTAAAAGATTTCAAGTCTAACTCATAACCAGAACATCTTCAGGATAGGGAGAGAGAGGAATTAGAAACACATGATTTTATTGAATAACAAACTTTTTTACAAGAGAATGGTTGCCAACCAAGTGATGCCCTTCAACAATGCCGGCCTTGGTATTTATAGACACTTTCAAACTTCAAATCCGGATTTCAAGCACACATTGTACTATTTTCTTACAAAAGATAAGTTATTCATATGCTCAAAGCAAATGTCAATAGACAAGACTATAGATAAAGTCAAATTTATAATGGCAACATAYTGCAAAGTAAATTTGATAATGACAACACAATGACATTGAAAGAGAAATAACATAAATATATAGATTAATCTAGAATGGAAGATTTTCATTCTTGATGATGGTGTTTAATCATAATCACTGTCAAAATTGCTGTCATCATCCATAATAATATAGGAAAATGATGACGCTACAAAATCTTCATATGAACATGGCTAGGGTTAAATAAGTTCTTTACATCCATTCCGATCATAGAAGTGATATTCCAGATGCGTTTCGAGATACAATAACACTTCTACATAATATAGATGGTTTGGCCAGTCTGGACGTAATGGAATCGTCGCAGGGATAAGACTAACATCTGTTCGATTGGAATGTGCCATTGAACTCAGAAACGAAGTCCTGTCTTCTAGATTATGACGCTAAAATAAAGAGCTGACAAAATTGAAATTATACCATCCTACTATCTCACAAGTTGGAAGACAATAAACACTATGTGGTTATCCTTGTGGCATGAGATTTACCATGGACCTATGTAATTTGATAACTACATATCTCTTGCACCTGTCAGTAGTAAATACATATCAGCATCCTAGATCTTGAAACCAACAAAGCATTTTGTAGAAAGCAATCATTTGGGATTGAATCAAGAAGGATCAATGGGCCAAGGGGGTTTAGGACTAGGATAAAAGTAAAATTATATATATATATGATATGATATAGGAAATGAAGTTTAATAATATAACATATATATGTAGATATAACTTTTAAAAATTAGATTATAGGGAAAATAGATAGAGTGAAGTTTGAAAACTATGATCAAAGCCGAGAATTTCTAGAAAAGAATTTTCAAAAATCCAATTGAGCGAGGTTATGTTATGGGTTTATTCTAATCCACAATAATCCTATCCATCATAACCTAGTTCGATCTCTAATTCCTCAAAAAGGTCGGGTCATTATAAAAAATGTTTGAAAATAAAGCTTAAACTATTCTTAATGAGTGTAGCAAAATTCACCCATCTTGCATAAATGCAATAGCAACTAATCAGAACTTCCAATTCTTGCATTTTCTAGTTTTAAATAKTGATCAATTTGGAATTCTCRTTATCTTGTTCTCTCTTCCTTTTACGACTGTCAAGATACCATAAAACTCCAACCTTGTTTGTTTGATTCTGTATATTGTCTAGTTTTAGTTTTTAATACTCGACAATCATTTTAAATAATGAAAGATATGTTATTGAGTGTGATTAGTATGTGGATTTTTATGTCCTTCTAAGTATTTTAAATTACTCATGAATAAGAATTACAGAGAAATTAGTGAAATAAGCAAATTGCATAATCTGTCTTCTTTCTRTCACGACAATAGCAACTAACTGTTCTGAAATTTYGTCAATTTATATATACAGAAAATGTGAATATTCTTGTACATTTAGATAGCCTTATGTCTTAGGAGTGCTTTGCAACATGTTTCATGAGAAAAATCCAACTAAAAGTTGAGATATAGTCATTTTACGAAACAGTAACATCCTATGTGTAAATCTATTTGAGCTCACTATATAAGTCACTTTTGGACATAGAAATGTTTAATCTAAAACCAAATTTATGAATATTTTTTGGAAAATTTCACTTACAACTAAGTTTTATTTCTAGCTAAATGACAAAACTTTCCAGATGAATGACAAATTGACTATTCCAAAGGTTGACATCTTACAACTTTTATAGTTGTGTTGGTTGGAATGTGAAGGTGTTTATTGAACAAGGAGCTTGACTATTTAATTCGTGACTACTGAGAGTAAAGACACAATCCAACAGTTAAATCTATTTGTTAAGTGACTTTTGTAATAGTATAAATATGGCTTCTGCAAATTTGGAAATTTCATGCATTTTTCTACATTTTATCATTGGTAGGACTCTCTCATACTTTTTTCCTTTAGAGAGTTTGTTCTTTTCAGAGAGCATAAAATGCTTTCTAGTTCGCTATTTCTCATGATTTGAAGAGCTTCTATTTCAAGAAGGAACTATTACATCTTGGGAAGCGATTGTCATTCAACAGTGAGCACTGTGTGAGGTAAATTTATCTTAAGGATAGAGAGTTAATCTCTTGCCTCAATCCATCCATTTTTTGTCTTTGTTATCTAGAATAAGTATACTGTAAATCCTAAATTTATTTATCATTTCTGCACTTATTTTATAATGGAATATATTTGCATATTATAGTTGCATGGTGTGGGTGTGCGAAAATTGCCTAACTAAATCGGCTATCCTGCTTGTGGTGTACTAATCTTTTCAACACAATGAGCCCTTAGTTCCAACCAACTAGCCATCTAATCGGCTTAATAGATCCATAGTTACCTCTTTTTTGTATGGATTCTTGAGTTAGCTTAAGTAAGCCCTCACAAAGTGTGCAAATCAACTAAAATAATCGAGAAAACAATCACTTGTTTGTTACGATATTTAGCCAAATGAGATTCCCCATTTAACTACAATATTTAGCCAAATGAGCTTCTGAAGTCAATCAAGGAAATAACAAGCTAAGCAAACATACAAGGATAAGATTGCACAAATACCAAGCAGCAGAAAGATGCAACTAAGATAGCTAAAGCTAGCCCAGTGATTATGCTAAGTGGAGAATGATGCTAGCCGATGTGAAGTGGATTACGATTATACCAGAGTAGCTAAGCTAGGATATATGCTAAACAGAATGCTAATAAAGCTAGTAAATTGAGCAATGATAGGCAGGTTAAATCTAAAGGAAACAGTCAAGAAAACACGAAAAAGGCTAGAAAAGGTTGACAAGTTGAATTAACTAACGAGCTATACTACCAAAGCCATAAATTATGCTACTAGAATTGTAAATTATGCTACTAAAACTGCAAATGGTTAACTCTTACGGAAGCCACTAAAGAAAAGCAAATAAGACTTCAAATTCATAAATATATAAAAACATGTATGAAACTTACATAACAAAGCAAAGAAAATCGATTAATACTAGAAAGCTAATCACAAAGCTTGCTAAGTAATGAAAACACAGATAAAACTAGTAAAATAAAGATTTTGAATGATTTTTGAGTTAATTGGGGTTTTCCTCTATTTTTTCTCTTCTTATTTATACTCCATCTTGCGATGTTCTGGCCAACTGGTAGCCAAGAAACACGACTATCGTTGTGCCACATCTCTTCTTGCGTATGTCCTTGGCCCATATCCATCTCGATCAGCTACTCGGTTGATCGTGCTCCTTAATTTTCGATCGAGTGGTTTTGATCTTATGTTGCTAAAGAGCCGATCGCCCGATTTCATGCTATTACTATCTATTAGATCAAATTCTTCTCCTTGCTCATCGATCGATCTACAACATGGTTCTTTTCTGCCTTTAATAAACTACTGAGCTTTTTAGCCGTTTTGGCTGCTCACCTTCRAGGTTGTCATCCATGCTAGTAATGCTAGGTTGGTCGTTGCTCCCTACCTCATCCATTGATGTCGACCATTTTCATGCRTCAACACATGCCCCCTAAGCATTCGTCCTAATTRGTTGTATTGAGCAGCAGTATCGGATGAAGCTTGACGTCCCTCTGCCTTTTYATGTACTTTTGAGATCCTTGAGTCCCATCAGCTATTTGGTTTGGACAGCTGGTTATAGTTAGCCAATTGATTTACCTAAATCATGATGGCTTCTCCTTGGAACTCACAGTCATCCTATCCTTTCAGCTTCTAAGGACGCAAAAATCGACAAAAATGCAAAAGTCTTTTTACTTCTTCTTCAAGCTCTCATTTGTGCCTTTGCTGCCTTTCTGCCATTTCAAGCTTTTGCCTACAACTTCTTGTTGCCTCCTTTTCTTCCTTCACATCTCTGTTGAGAGCTATGTCTTCCAACAGCAGCAGCACCGACAAGGCTTCCTACCAACCCCAGCTTACTAAACATTAGGTTTTGATCTGCCATGACACCTCTATGGTGTTTTTCATCTTAGGTCCATCAGTTCTTCCCCCTATTTCTAAAGTCTCCTTTTCTTTTATTCAACCCATGGGTTTGACCTCCCTCTTATTTTCTCAGACTAGTCTTTGGCTACAAGGTTGAAGAACTTTCCCTGTTGGCTCAGCCGCCTCGTAAGCTTCGAGCTTAGGCTAAGCGTTTAACTCTGACCATGTAGCTGTGTGGAAGAAATGGGGAATCTTCTATGCCATTCAGCTATCTGCATCCCTTCAACTGAATTTTGATTGAAACATTCTAATGGCAATCCTATCAATCTGGTTGTCGGCTATTAATGCCTTTGTTCTTTTTTTTGGGACTTTTTTCCGCTACCTTGTTGGATGTTGCCACTATCCCTGGCCTGTCAGTGATCGGAGTTGACATAACAAAATTTTTACGCCGATGATAGGAGAAAAGAGTTTTTGCTGAACTTCAGCAAATATATTGCTGGATATGTCCAACCCGTTGAGGCGAACATGGCCAATTCGTTTGCCATCTCCAACGGCAAGTACATACCGTTCTTATTGTATTGGCTTTGTAAGTACCKTCTTTGCTCAACCTCCCATTAAGTAGTGGCTGATTACCAATACTTTATCGGCTTGTTGATGAATGATCAGACTCTATCATTGGCTTCACTTGTTCTTTCTTTGATTTACTAGGGGCTAAATTGGTTGGTTTAAGCCTTTGTAAGGGGTGGGATGCTAGCAATGTAACTGCACCATTCTGGGTTCTGCAACTATGGCTATACCAGAATCTTCCAGAGTTCGGGGTCAGTAGCATATTGACTAGCTGAGAAATTTTTAGATGGCTGTACTCCACGAAGGTTACCACCATCGACTCCTTCCCATAGTCTAGGTGGGACAAAGGTCGGACAGGCTGTGACTATAGTCTGACAGTTCAAATTATGCCGAAGTGAAAGCCATCTGGACTGACCTTCTTTGATATAAGCTGCTGCTGAATAAGGTTCCGTAAATTGCTCGCTACATCAAAATTTAGTTGATTCATACTATCCACACTRCTAGCATAGTAGTTCGGCCTGATACAAGCTGTCCCAACCAATCCCAACTCGACGTATCACCTGTCCGCTGTTCGGAGCCAACTGAGGCTTACGTGAAATCTTGGACGACTGATTTCCAAAATAAATTTGAGAAGTTTTTTCTCCAAGACTTTTGACCTTGCCCCCAGACTTTTTTGCAATTTTATTCCTGGTTGGACCAGGTGGAAACTGTGTTCTTTTCGGCTGACTTAGCTGACCATTTTGAAAAATTGTGCCTTCCTTCTACCCCTTTCATTTTCTCCATTCCTTCTGTAACACCCCAGATTAGGAACTGTCGTAAGCCGAGAGTATTTCATTACCTGACTCATAAAATCATAATCTACTGTAGGAAATAAAAGAAATCTTAATCCTTGTCAAAAAGTTTTATAAAAAAAATTCGATAGAGTTTCCTCCGTAATTTCAATAGCCACTCCTATATAAATTCAAAAGGTTCTCAAACATTGCAACACCCATAAAACAGCATGCATTCCAATGCAATAAACATCCAATATGATAAGTACTGTATTCCCACAGATTCTTTACCAATCTGACATTTATCAAAACTGAACTTGCGAAAAACAAAAGGATTTAATTAGCTAAACCAAATAAGAACTATCTTAATAACACACAACCATTCTATCTTATTCAGTAAAATTTATTTAGAAAATGTTTCAGGGTATCATGGCTTGCCCACAAGCGACCTCCACGCACTATCTAGCTACACATCACCTGAAATGAAGAGTGAGGGAAATGGAATGAGCTATCAAGCTCAGTAATCAAATCTCATGCATGAATGCATGAATATGCCCTACATGTCATGAATTATAAAATCTCACCTTCTCAATGAAAAATTTTTAAACATTTTCATTTAATAACCTTTTCATAAAAATATTTCCTTTCAAAATGTAAGAACTTTGTAAAAACTTTCCATTTCATTACAGTCGTGAGCTCACTGAGTGTAACGCCTAGCCATTAAACTCTGCAATTGGCCATTATTCTTTGGAACCCGATTATATTTCTACCGGTTGAACTGCAAAGCGGTTAACATTTCTTTACTTTTCCTTTCATTTTTTCACCTCCAAAGAAGTGAACATTACATCTCCCTACCCTCCAAGAGGGTCGGGTCGGATGCGTCAGTCCCCCAAGCCCCATTTCCCACTCAGATCTTTCATGGCTAGGTTTACACTCCTTTCCAAAAATCTTAACATTTTCCTAAACATGATACATTTATAAAATTCATTTCCTTTCAAAATTTATTTCATAAACTATTCCCTTTCTATATGTATGAATGGCTCACGCCAAGAATGATATAGAACACTATAACTACATGCAATGACATGAAATGCATACAACTGTATTTAACATACCATTCAACATAATAACGGTACAAGATATAAAATATGTGAAAACATTCCACACAATTAATATATTTCATAACACAATCCCATACCACCATCACATACAGCGAAAGAGATAGGCAGGTATGGGAATTTACTTGCATAGAATCTCATATACAACACATTCAATTTACCTAAAGGAATTTAGATACATCAATACATAGGCATTAATGAAATGTGAGAATTTACTTACTTAGAGTCCTTTACGTTAAAGGTTCTCATTTAAATTGCGAAAATGGAATCCCTTGACTATTTTCAACGTCAATTCGCTCGAAAATGACCTAATTGTGATTACATAACGAAAGTTCATTTAGTACAATTGTCCAAGCTTAGATATTCAATGTTTATTCCATGAACGTCATTTGTGAATTTTTAATTCATACTTAATTTCCATGTCACCAAATTATTCCATTATTGAAGGTATAATTTAAACTCCTTAGCTCAGGTATTAAACCTAATTTATGTTCTCGCAGAATTTCACTTTAGGACATAATTACATAGGTTATAAATTCTCAATACCGGATAGTAATGTTTCACCTTTAAATCAATAAACTCCAAGTTTCATGGAAATGGTGTTGCGCCTCGGGCATGTGCTCAAGCAGCACGTGCGCCACAGCCTTGGTCGTGCACTGAGCCTGGTTGCTGGGCTTCTGGTGCCTCAGCACGGGGCGGTGGGCGCCTGGGCACTTGCTGTTCTGGAAGCTAGCGAACTGAGCTTTGATGCAGTTGGAGGTTGAAGTCCACTGACAATGGTGATCAGATCTAGGCAGGGCAACAACCGGCAAGGAGTTGGCTGGCCGCGGGGCAAAGCATCCAAGCGGCAGGCAAGGGATCCAGATCTGGTCAAGGAAGAGAACGGATCAGGACGAGCTCTGCTGCATCGAGCGACTGAGCACTATCCTTCCTCTGTTCTGGTAAAGCTGTTGAGCAGCAACGGTTAGTAGAACCGGTCAACGACGTGTAGGAAGGCGCTAAGCAGAGGGGTCGTGCAGGTCTAATGTTCGAACTGGACTGCAAGAGAGGGAGAAAGCTGGCATGAACAACAGCTTGGACGTGCAGAAAGTAAACAACAGAGAGACGACCTCAAGCACATCGAAGTCAGAACGGATGGAGAGGCAGACTAAGTAGTGGCAGTCTGGCTGAATCAGGCTAAGGCGAACCGACAGAAAGGTCTAACCTCCCTTCAGATCTGCAAGCCTAATCGGTGAAGAGGTGTTGCAATCAACTCCATTGCAGATCCAATCACATGCGCGACAAAGGAAAGAGAAAGAGAAAGAAGAGAGAAGAAAGAGAGAGGAAAGGCCACGACGAGCGACGTCGGGCAGACAAAGGGAGAAAGGGAGGCAGCATGTATAGCTCCAGAAATTTTCTAGGAGTGAGGGCGGCAGGAGCGGGTAGGGTTGGGGAGGAAGAAGAAGGTTTAGGGTTTTCCCCTTTTTTTTTTTTTTTTTAAAACTTGGGCCCTAACCCAAATCTTTCGGGCCTTCTCATTTCTTAACCAATCCAATCCATTAAATTAAATTCTATGGGCTTTTCCTTTCGTTAAAAATCTAGTTTTTTGAATGAAAATGAATAAGCTCAATAAGTCAAGCCTCTAACCAACTAGGGACCCTAATCTGACAAACACAATAATTCCGTACTTATTAAATGTACAATTAAAATATTAACCACATAGCAAATTTCCAACTCTAGTTAGCACACAAATTCACAAGGTCAAACAAAATTCATAAAAGTAAAATCCTGAGTTTTACACCTTCAGTCGTTAGATCGGCTACTGGACTACCTCATGAAAGAAGTGCTCGGCTACACCGATCACCTCTCCTCCACCAGCTGCTTCTCCACCATCTAAGGATTCTTCAAGGAAGAAAAGGAGAGCCAAGGAGCCTACTCTACGTATGCTTCTTTTGGTCAATTAGCTAACTTGATACTTAGCCACTTATTGGCTGAACTAGCCTATTTCTCATCCTTAGCTTGTAATTCTTTTTGCAGGGTTGGTTGAACAGATTGACGTCGTGGCTCTTCCTGACACCTCCCAAATTAGGACGGCTTCGGTTGGTTTGAGGAAGTCCAAATGGCTGAGAGCTGCGAGTATTGTGGCAACTGGTCCTAAAGTAATTTACTACTAAGAAGGAGCTGAGTACCTATTTATTGCTAAGAAGGATTCAGGAGACATGAAGAAAGAAAACATCTTCACCCATGCTGACTGATATCTTTCTTGGAGGCTGAAACTAGGCATCTATCRGGTTGAAGAAAGAAAACAATTGTCTGAGGGTCAAAAGCTAATTGCCAAGCAGGACAATCTCTTCATAAGTAAGTTTTTTCAGAGAGGCACAACAAGTTTAGGCCAGGCTGGCAGAGCTAGAAGGCCAACGGCTGATGTTGGAGAGCGAAAGGGATAAGGTCACTCTCGATCTAGAGGAGTGCAAATCAACTTGGCAGAACCTCAGCTATAAGATGTTGAATTTGATGCAAGCGCATTCGGTTGCGAACCAATCATTGAGGCTAAAAAGCTTATCGAGCCAATCCTACTCGTCCTTCTCATGYTGCGGCTGAGCCAGCTCCTGCTGAACTCTTTTCTGACAAGACCCTTACGRCTGAGCTRCATGATGATGTGATGAGGAATGAAGGTTCATCAGTGTCTGCTCCTAACATGGAAAATCTAAATTTGGCGATTGACGTCTACTCTGCCCCAATCGGCACCGCTCCTCTGCATGCCATTCCCCTTCTCCTTAGAGCTGAGTTTGTTCTGTYGACTTTTTCTTTTATTTAYTGAAATAAATAAACATTGCTACTCCGTTGGCATGTAGCCAAGGTTATTAAAATAAAACTAAAGGCTAGTTGGCCGATTATTAGCCGATTAAGCTTTATTTAATGGCTTTTGTATTTGCTAATTTTCAATTCCTACTCAAAGAGAAGGCTAAATATGTTTTAGATACCTGCCATTGATTGCTCGATCCAATTCCTTACCATCCGGCTGTATTAGCTGATAGGACCTCCTAGAATAACCTTGTTAACTAGGAAAAGTCCTTCTAGCAAGCTGACCATTTACCATATTCAGGGTCGTTAGGTGTAATAGGCAAAATAGTCTTCCAAACTATATCACTTTCCTGAAAGGTTCTAGCTGGGATTTGTCGATTATACACCATTGTAACTTCTGCTTATGCCTTAAAATATTTTCGAAAGCTGTCCATCTATCCTCATCCACTTAGTCCAGCTCCATCAAAAGAGCATGTTGGTAGTCGGCTATCGGCATACTGTTCTAAAATGTAATCCTAGATGATCACACCGAAAGTTCAACTTGTAGGACTGCGTCCTGCCTGTATGTCAGCAGATATGGTGTAAACCCATAGCCRTCTTARGGGAGCTTCTATAGGCACAAAACATCTCTTGTAGTATCTCATGCCATCTTATGGGTTTATCCTCCGCAACCTTTTTTTACTATGCTAATAAGTATCTTGTTGATTACCTCTACCTGTTGTTTAGCCTGAGCATGATAAGGCATTGAATGTATTAACTTGATTTGGAATTGCGTGGCAAAGGCAACCATTTTGTCTCCTTTGAATGCGGTCTATTGATCGGATATGATGTACTCTGTGATCCCAAAGTGGAAAATGATCTAGTGTTTGATGAAGTTGATAACAGCTTCTTGAGTCACTTTTGTCATCGACTAAGCCTCATCGCACTTGGTGAAGAAATCTGTAGCTACCAAGATAAAAGGTGACCCTTGGAGAATGGTGGGTAAATCTTGCTGATGACGTCCACTTTTGTCCAGCTTCCAGTATTGCTTTAGTCTTATGGGCATCTACTTCAATTCCTCTTTGATGCACCAAAAAGCCCAAAAAATGGCATAACCGAAACTCCAAAAGCACATTTTGGTAGGATTCGTTTTCAATTATGCTCACACATCCTTGAAAGATTTGTCCAGATCGGCTAAATTTTGGGCAAAAGTAGCAGACTATATGACTAAGTCATCAATATATAGCTCCATGTTTTGCTAATTAAGTCTTGAAAAATCATGTTCATTGTCCTCTGGAAAGTTGCTCCTGCATTTTTTAGTCTAAATGGGATGATTATCCACTCAAATAAACCGATTGCTCCTGGGCATCGGAAAGCTATTTTGTACACATCATCCTTTACTATGAAAATTTAGTTGTAGCCAGAGTATCCATCCATAAAGCTAAGAAACTTGTTTTCTGCAGCGGAGTGAACTAGCATATCTGCCATAGGCATAAATACTCATCTTTAGGTGTAGCTAACTTTAGGTTTCTAAAATCAATACGTACTTGGACTTGGCCTTTTTTCTTGATGATAGGAACGATGTTTGATACCCACTCAACACATTTGGCTATCTTGATGAAGCTGTATTATAAAAGCCGCTCAAATTCCTACTTGACTTTTGGACAAAGAGCTGGATTGAATCTCCTAGTCAGTTGTTTGTGCGGTTTTGCATCCTTCCTTGAYTGGATAATGGCATTGAACCGCYTTCCTATCCAAACYTGACATTCCATGGTAATCCCATGCAAAGCAGTCTCTATACTATTTGATCAACTCGACCAGCTGCTTCCGCTGCTCTTCATCCAATAAGATGCTGAACCAAGTGATTCTGATTTCCCCATGATCTCTCAAGTTGATATTTCTATAAAAGGATCCTAAAGTACAAAACAGGTGCTTGCTTAAGGTTCTATTCAGCCTCGAGGACCTCTAGTGTGTCTTCTGATCTCACCAAATCGTCCATCTCTATCTGAATTATACAGACAACCAAATAACCTTTAGCTGATCTAAGCTTTGTGTGTTTGATATTCCTAGTATGGATCCCTTCTTCATYTTGGTTTTGTCGGGCTGCCTCTTTTGTCCTCGGCTAAGCTCGTGTCCTAAAGACAATTTGGCAAAACACTACGATTTAAACTCTAAAGAGTAAATGATGGCTTCGCTCATTTGGATATCAGCTAAAAATGGGCTAGGATTAGTTGAAACCACTTCCATCTTATCACCATCCCATAGCATAAGTTGCTAGTGTATGGTGGATGGTACACACTAATTGGCATGGATCCAATCTCATCCTAAGAGTACGTCGTAGGCTGGCTAGGCCGCTACCACAAAGAAGGCAGATATGCTCTCATTTGTTAAGCTGACTGTAATGCTCATGATCAACACTCCTTCCACTTAAGTAGATTCTCCTCTACGGTTAGTCTTCTAAATAGTAGTACTCATCAGATATGCTGATGTCTTACTAGCCATTTTAGGGTGGAAATGTGAATGATATTAAGAACAGCACCCCCATCCACGAATACTCATCTAACTGGATAACCGTCCAGGTGAGCCTTGATGTACAAAGGTTTGAGGTGATTGACCATCTTCTTGGTCGACTTTGAGAATGAAATTTGTAGCTCAATTGGAGATTTCGACTGTAGGTGTAACCAATTCAGTCATGGCTTCCTTAGTTGACAGAACATCACCTGCTAATGAACTTTGCCGATAGATTTTTCTGAACTCAGTGGGTGAGTTGGTGATGTTAATTCCCCAATCAGCTTTTTCTTCAACTGACTTTAAATGTTCATTTTGCAAAGCTCTTTGCTAAGCTCTCTACCTTTGATCCCTTCTATTTTGCAAGTTGGTCAGCCATAGGGATGGAACTAAGGTGGTATTCTTTTGGATAGTTGGAATTTTCAAGGACATGGTTTCCTCTTTAAGGTGGAATTTTGCTATACTTCCAGGATTACCCAAAGTTAATCTCCCGAATATAGATGGTTCACTATCTAGCAATGGTTTAAAAAGCTAATGTGGTGCTCGGCTGTTGTGGTGTTTCCATGGTTTCTGCAGGCATGCTTTCTTTTGCCATTTTGGAATCTCGAGAATATTTCTCCTCCCACCACAGTCTCTTAGCCATATTGGAGGCTGTCACTAGACTAGCATCAACAGCTGGGAAGGGATACGTATCAACTAGTGATTCTTAGGTTTTTTTATCCAAAAAGGAAAATGACCTTCCTGGATGGCCCTTTGAATAGTATTTTGAAAGACCACAGAACAATTGGTACCATGACTAAACGAGTTATGCCACTTAAAATACCTTTCACCCTTCAAATCCTCAAAAGAAGGTATCCTCTGGCCTGCCGAAAGTTTGATTTGTTTATTCTTTAGCAACTGATCAAATATTTGATCAACTTTTGATATACAAAAAGAGTCGTTTGGCTGACCTCTCTTCTTAGCTTCTTTTTTTCCTCGTGCTAGTTTCAGCATGGCATAGGTGTATGGCGATCCTTTGAATAACTTGGCTAGTTCATCTTCCTCTGAATCGACTACATCGTTAAAATCATGGTTTGCCCTATGTTAAACTTGGCTGCTTGAGATTTTTCCTCGTCTTTTATGAACTCTTTTGCCCAGATTGCATGCCAAAGTAACCTGGACAAGTTTGAAAATTCTTGTAGGATAAGTTTCTACTTCAATTGTGGATTCATACGGTTGATTACTTTTCTAGCATACTTAGTTTCTGGCAATAATATATGACATTTTCCTCTCATTCCCCTAAATCTCTCCAGGAAATTGGCTAAATCTTCGTTGGCTTTTTACTTTATGGCTAGCAAATCTGCAATAAATACCTCCAGGATGGGCCTATAGAACCTATCGTGGAATAGGCATTTCATATCGGCCCTGCTGTTGACTAAATTAGGAAATAGGCTAGCATACCATGTGAAGGCTACTCTAGTCAGTGACAAAGAGAAAAGTTGTAGCTTGTTCAAGTCACTATTGCTGAGTTCTGAGTGGAGAACTCAACCAATATGCTCCATTGTTGCCTTATCATCATCTCCTGAAGAAATGGAAATAAAGCATCTTGTGTCCTCAAGGCATGGCAACTGCATAGTCTATCCATTTTAGATATGATTTCCTRTAGACCAAATTGTCGTTGCCAGCCAYATTGAGCCTAAACTACCTTATTAATACATCGGCTGCTGCATTAGCATTGACTGGTGAGGAACATGTGTTGGCTAAAATCCTAGATTGGCTAGTGGCTGCCTTTTGAACTAATATGTCCAATCAGGAAAATACCTTTCCTGGTATCCTATGTCGAGAGGAGGTATCCGCTTCTGCACGTGACGTGTTTGAGTTCCCATAGTCGGCATTGTCTGTCACATATTGAAGCCCTAGGCTTGGTTGGCATGAGATTGAGCAGCATAATCTTATTGCCCCAAACTACTGGATGTATTGCCCTGGTGCACAGGAAAAATTTGAAGTTGTGGTAAGAAAGGATTAGTGACTTCCTGAGTGTTGTAAATATTGGCTGCCCTCTAGTTGTGATAACCATGCTACGTGAGGCTGTACCCCAAGCGAAGCATAGCACATTTGCTAGGAAGTATTTCTCCAAGCAATTGCAATCAGGTACTAGGGAATCGTGGCATAGATAAGCCCAAGTTTGCACTACTTCCAAGCTTTTCAAAGACTGATTAGTCATTGGGACAGAAGGAAAGATAGCTGGAGTCAGATTAGGATATGCCGGAATTCCACGTTGTGCTAAACCTTGTATCTCATTCTACAGCATGGGCCTGAAAATAGTAGCAAATTGTTGTATTAGATTTTGCATTAACTCACCTAAGCATTGATCCATAATGAATCGAATATCTAATAAAGAAGTTGGAGTCGACTGTTCATCAGTTGATGTTGATAGATCTCGATGGCTAGGAGCCATTTCCGAAGGAAAGCCCTGTCTTCCAGATTTTTGCCAGGCGACGCTCACCAAGCCGAACTCTGGCATACCAATAGTAGGTGTGCCTTGGACATGAGTTTGATTGTTCTGATTTACGACTGTGGTTTCTCAGCTGAAACGAAGTATCATGCACCTTAATAGGTCCAACTGTGCTTGCCAATTGCGTTGGTGTGCAAAAAATGCCTAACTGATTTGGCTATCCTAGTTGTGGTGTACTGAACTTTTCAACATAATGAGGCCTGAACTCTAGTTAGCTAGCTGTCTAGTCGGCTTACTGGATTCATAGCTATCTCTTTTTTGTATGTGGGGTTCTTGAGTTAGCTTAAGTAAGACTTCACAAAATATGCAAATCAACTAAGATAACCCCAAAAAATAATCACTTGTTTGCTATGGTATTTAGCTAAATGAGCTTCTCCAATTAACTACAGTATTTAGCCAAATGAGCTTCTCAAGTCAATTAGGGAACTAACAAGCTAAACAAACACACAAAGCTTGCTGAAATACCAAACAGCAAAAAGATGCACATGTGATAGCTAAAGCTAGCCGAGTGATTATGCTGAGTGGAGAATGATGCTAGCCCATGTGAAGTGGATTATTACTATACTAGAGTAGCTAAGCTAGGATATATTATAAACAGAATGCTAATAAAGCTAAGTAAATTAAGCAATTATATGTAGGCTAAATCTAAGGAAAAATAAAGAAAACACAAGTAAAGCTAGAGAAGGCTAACAAGTTGAATTAACTAACAAGCCATCCTACTAAAGTCGTAAATTATGCTACTAAAGTTATAAATTACGCTACTAAAGTTATAAGTGGTTAACACCTAGGGAGGCCAGTAAATGAAAGCAATTAAACTTCAAATGCATAAATATTACAGGAGAAAAATATGTATGAAACTTAGATAACAAAGCAAAGAAAATTGACTAATACTAGAAAGCTAGCTAAGTAATGAGAACATAGATAAAACTAGTAAAAATGAAGATAGTTTACTTGATCATGGAGTTGATCGAGATTTTCCTCTATTTTGTCTCTTCTTATTTATACTCCATCTTGCAACGTTCTTCTCGACTGGTGGTCGAGAAACAGGGTTGTCGTTGTGCCACATCTTCTCTTCCTATGCTATGTCCTCAACCACGTTTATCTTGATCAGCTACTCAATTGATCATGTCCCTTGATTTTCGGTTTAAGTGGTTTTGATCTTATCTTGCTGAAGAGCCAATCTCTTGATTTCGCGGTATTGCTATTGATTTGGCTGACTTTTTCTCCTTACTCATCGGTCAATCTACATATGGTTCTTTTTTGCCTTTCATCAGCTAGTGAGTTTGTTAGTCGTTTTGGTTGTTGCCTCCTGGGGTTCTCATACATGCTGGTTCTGCTAGGTTAGTCGTTGCTCCTTGCCTCAACCGTTGACGTCGGCTATTTTCATACGTTAACACATAATATAGTTTGTCCAATAATGTGGTCATAGTATAAAATGTATAGTGATGTTGTGTTGCATTTATAAGGTCTTACTTGGTATGAAAATGAGAAATAGATGTTGAATATGCTAAGAAGTATAGTCTGCCCTGTTTCACTTTATTAAGGACAAATTTTTATTTTGTAATAAACCAAGTCTTGAATGAGAAATTTATTGTGTTTGATGCTTAAAGATGTTGTTTGGGATGTATTAAGGTTATACTTGGGTGGAATTGATGGTGAAAATAAGAGTATGTGTGTTGATCCCCACTTGACTATGGCATTTTCTAGAACAGTTTGTGTGTCGAAGTTTCTGCAACTTACCCGTTAGACTTAGGCTGTAAGCCATCACGGATAGGAATAGACATCAGAACATAAAGTATGTCAAAGGACTCTTAATTCAAATCATGTTTGAAGGCCGACATTGAATTATGAAGTCTGAATTGAGTTGAAAATGTGCAATTTATTGACTACTTAAAGATTAAATATTAGGTATTCAAAGCCGCATCACTAGGCACCTATGGCATATTCGAACGCTGGTTCCTTTAGTTGGAAGGATTAACCTAGGATTGATTGAATATGAATGTCTGGTTAGTAGGTAAGTGGGTTGTAAATTCTCTTACGAGTAACGGTTAATGCATTAATTGAATATGAATGTCTGGTTAGTAGGTAAGTGGGTCGTAAATTCTCTTACGAGTAACGGTTAATGCTTATTACAGGGAATAAGGCTAGCGACGGCTTCTTTTACTAGCACGTAAAAGTTGGTCATGAGTTCTCCATCGGCTATGTGTTGAAGTTTCAGTCAAATTAAATCTGAAGATTGTTGTATATTGTTATTAGGTAATCCCTCTTTTAAAACTCCACTTGTCACAAAGAGATACGGTTTCTCTAGATCTTTAGCTTATTTATTAAAATTTTAGCACATACTATATTTTTTCTAAAGAAAGTGTTTCGAAAGTAACAAATATTTTTTTTGGTTTAGTAACGATTTTTACTTTAATTTAAATGGACGATTATGAGTTAATTTTCTTTTTTTTTTTTTTTTCCTTTGGTGTGTTAATCACTTAGGTTTGATAGCATTATAGAGCACTCTTGGGAGACAAGCTGCACTTAGGGTTGTATTGTTTCCCAAGCTTTTGCTTTTTACCTGCTGAAAAAGAAAAGGAAAAAAAAAGCTTTTGAAAAAAGCAGGTTAAAAAATAAGTAACTTATTTTTATTTTTTGAACATCATCAATAAATAAAAGGTGCTCAAAAAAGCATTTTCAAATTGCTTTTTTGAAAGTTCTTTTTTCACCCTTTTTAAGCTACAAATTATTTTGAAAAATAACTGAAAACAATTCAAAATAACTTTTGACTTAAAAAAAAGTAAAAAACAATTGGTTATAAGGTTAAGCAGAGGAAAAAGCAAAGAACCTGACAACAAGGATCCTTCTTCCGGATTCCAAAAAATTTAAAGCGAGAATCCAAAAGAGATGAGAGGTTGCAGAGATGCTCAAAATCAATATAATAATTGAAACAACAACGCAACTGGAAAAAAAGAATGAAATTCTTTATTTTGTTTTTCGAGTCTTTTGCAATTTTGTCGTCCAAAAGCTATGTTTTTCGCAATAATATTCCTCTGATTCTCTTAAACTTTTTGCAATCGTGTTCCTCATTTCTAATTGAGAAGTCAGCACAAACCAAAGACCTATTGAGACTATTTTGTGGTTGTCCACTGCAGATATGCATGGATAATGGTCCAAAATGCAAATGAAATGAAATGTTTCCTTTATTTGGAGACAGGAAACTTTAGTTCTATGCAATATACAGACTAYGGAATATATAAATTAGAAGATATTCGAACAAAGCAAAAGGCCACCTGTACCAATTCGGTGTTGCTGCTTATAAATTTCAAATAAGGCTTCTTCCTTGCGTTGACGCATGCGGTACTCTGACATATCAAAGCATGCCGTTTTCCTATTTCCATCCTTATCTTCTTTGGTAAGCGAGTAATGACCGCTGATCAATCCCGGACTCCAACTTCCATGACTGCTGACAGAGTAAGCACTCGGGTCTTGCCTCGACCCTGCAATATCCTGCATAAACAATGGACAAGGACAGATTTACATATTTCTGTCCTCTACATGTTTAAACTAAAACTTTCAACAAACRACTGTTAGGCTATTAGCCGTGAAGTAGGGGGTTAAGGGAACACCCTGGTTCAGCTGATTTGCATAAAATGCTCATCTTTTCCTAACTCAAATCCCTGGGAAGTTCAAGTCTCTATTCCAAGTTTGTGCTACACTTAAACCATTTCTTTGGTCAATGAAGAACTTGTTAACAGAACCAATAGTAAAACTCACCTGCTCTGCATCCCATTGTAAAGATTTTGGAGTTACAGGAGTCCATGGTTTCTTCTTCTCTATTAGAGAACCATCATTGCTGGTCTCCCATTGCAGCCAAGGAAATATAACACCATCTGTTCCAACAGGAAAGGGATTAGATCCCACTGGACTCTGGAAATTTTCTGGCACCCCACACGTCGAATTCCTTGTCTTCGTTGGCCCTCCCAAACTTGAACTTGCATCACTCTTTTCTCCATCAAATGATGATATATCTGTATCTTCCACATTCGAGACGAAATCCTCAAAATATTTCTCTGCCTCCTCAGTCAGTCGTTTTGACATCCTATTTTTGTCACTACTTCTCTGCAAAATAAATAGATAAAAATAAACAAAGCAGCCTCTATGCCTATAAAAGAACCATTCCTACRGAGAAAAAAATAAAAATAAAAAAGCCATACTTTTCTGGCTCGGGATGGTTTCTTCTCAACTACAGAATTATTTGAATCAGGAAGCAAATCTCTAACAATTTTTGAAAGCTCCCTACCACGTCGCTCCTCCAACATCATCTCGGCAAGAAGATCTTGTTTACGCTTCTGAGACTAAATCCAAGTAAGATTCATCAAAAAGCAATACATGTTAGAAATTTAAACAGTTGGCTATGCTAATTCTTGGCATTGACACATTTTAAACCATGTTTTAATCCGAAAGCAAGTCCTCTTGGTAAGTAAATAACCTAACTCGATTCATGCATCATTGCAAAAGGTAGGAGCTCCAAATGTTTTCTGGCATACATTTCAACCCATTCGATTCCTCTGAATGAGTGAAGTCGCCATTGGCAGGCTACTAAGGAGTCTGATACACAAGAGCAACAAATTGTCTACTGGACTTGGGTTATAGTTTGTAACAGGATTACATGTAATTAGGAAATTGGTTATAGGGACTGATTATGCTTGGTTGTAGGAATTGATTAGGAACTTGATTATTTCAGATTCCTACTTTTATATATATGTGTGTGTGTGTTTTATGATGAATAAAAAACAAGAAAAACCTTTGTCTTCAACCCCGTTTACATGGTATCAGAGTCATACCCATCTATATCTCTTCTTGTATGCCCCTTAGATAAAATAGTGGGTCCAGAAATAGGTGTAGGACATCCTTTATTGGGTACCATTTGGATCTCACCGCTGGCACATAGTTGTGCTTTATTGGGTGAGAATCTATTCAGGTGTAAGACATCCTTTGGAAGGTTCAACTTATATATATATATATTTTTTTTTTTGGTTTCAAACCTCTTTGTTTCTCTGCTTTCCTTCTGTTTCGAACCCACGACCTTTGCATCTGTAATGGTTGGCCTAAACCACTTGGGCATTCGACTAGATATTTAGTTTGAGAAAATACAACAAGATTTAATCTCTATAGGATAGGATGAAGATTGGAGAATAATTGGGCGATATTTTCACAAATCCTCTAAAAGAGGCTTAGGTTGATTATTTGTAACAAGTTGGACACGATCAACATCTATGCTCCAACTTAAGGGGGAGTGTTGTAGGTGATAAATATGAATACATGTAATCAGGAAATTGATTATAGGGATTGATCAGGAACTTGATTATAGCGATTGATTAGGAACTTGATTATAGGGACTGATTAGGAACTTTTCTATCATGGATTACTACTTTGCATATATTGGTGTGTTACATGATGAATAAAGAACAAGGAAAATTTTGTCCTTCACCCCCGTTTAAAACTTGTAAGTAGGGCAAAATATCTGAAAGCAGGACCTTCAGAAAACACACCAATGCCCTGCTGATTTATGATACACTAGTTGAACAAGCAACTGAGCTGAAACATTAAGGAGATGACCTTGTGACAAACTAGTTGAACAAGCAACTGAGCAGAAACATTAAGGAGATGACCTTATGGCAAGCTAGTTGAACAAGCAACTGCGCAGAAACATTAAGGAGATGGACCTTATGGCAAGCTAGTTGAACAAGCAACTGCGCAGAAACAATATCTCCTACATTGTTTAACTCAAAGGACAACCAAGCATCTTGGTACTAAGCACTCACTAAAGGAAAATATTTCTCAGTCCCACATTRAGATTGATCCATATGAGTTTTATAAAATTTAATGGAAATGAACAGAAAGATTTAGAAACATTCACACCATAGGAAGGAAACAGTTACTATTGATCAGCTCCAGATGTGTGAAACAGGATATAGAACCTACTCAAATTCACAACCCAGCAACACCCAGTTAAATATTGAGAACTATCTTGTTTGTTTCAAACATCAACAAATTCTATTTGTAAACTTTTGTTTGGGAATAAATATTTCTTCCCAAGTCCTACCCATATTGTTTCCCGAATGCTAACTCTTCTTTTACCTTCAATGCCACGCCACTCTAAAGGTATTTACTTTAGGTCTTCACAATTTAATAATTAGAATCGGTTATCTGAAAAGTCACCACAAGATCCTTGCTCCAAACATTAGTTCATGTTTAAATGTTTTGATTAGGCAAGGTATCATCACTTTCTTCACTGTTCGGGTAGTATCAAGCCACTTCCAAAGAATTTTGTATTTGCCTTGAGATGTTAATTCATCAATGTTACACCGGAGACCTTAGGAAAGTAAAGTTTGGAGCCTTAGGAGTAAGTGGCAAAGAATTCTATAGGCAATCTCCATTTGTTTTATACATGCTTTCAGAATCAAAGCAAGGATTTCAGGGACCAAATGATACCTTATCAGCTTCCACCGGCCTGATGTAGTATTTTATTAGTAGACATCCATATAAGTTGGATAGCAATTTTCATACTACTCTTTCTTTGGGCAATCATTTAGTTCAAAGATACATGAGATACCCCTAGATAAAGAGTCGAAAAGATACTTATCATTAAGATCTCTAATTTATTTCACCAAGTCATCTGATACTTGGTTGACATGAYAACATAGGCACATCSAAGTTTTAGTCCAATGTGTTCTCCTAATGCTTTCATATCATGACAATCATTAAAATGCTTTCTATTTTTTCGTCCTGAAACAGCCATTGCAGTAAGTGATGGAAGTTCAAGCATGGAAACCAGATGAGTTCTATGACATGAATATGCAACCCATCAAAATCAACCATCATAAGCAATTAAAATTTCCTTCCCCTCTGCAGCTTGTGGTGGACCAAGCAATTCAGAACCACTACTACCATTGTCAGGTTCCCTAGAACTAGGCAATTGAGAAGCTGTAAACCCTCCTTCCGTCTTATTAATTGCAAACAACAGCTATTGAAAAGGGAAAAAAAACCCATAAAGAGAAAGCTGCTTGCCGAAGCATAAAAATCTTTATAGCAATAATGCAATTCATAAGAATCATAATATAATCACATGTGAGTTGTAGATATACGTTAGGAATGCTTCATGTTGAATGCTAATGGTGGAGATTGCTCAGTTCGGGGTCAAGCATTAATCAGGGTGACCAGGAGATTTAGGATCTTTTGGCAATGTCAGAATGGAGATGTGAGGTTGTATCCTGGGGATAGATGTGCAAAGGGAAGTGGATATCGTTATTGGTATATTGGAGATGAGAGAGGGGAAGAAAAATCAAATGGGTTGGGCAGAGTTGCTTAAAAACTCATGACAATTTGGTCCATTTACATATAATCCCATAGGTGACAGATGAGGATGGTACTTCCTTATCTTTTTCACTTCTTTACTTTTTCCCTGTTAAGCAAAAGTTTTAAATGCAAAAAAGGTACCTGCTCTAACTTTGTTGCATAATCTTGTTTTATTGTTGAAAAGACCCGAAGTGCAGCAGAATTATCTGATTGTAAGCAATTATCATTTTCCAAGACTGCATCATTTCTCACTACAACCTACATAAATTGGAAAGAAAACACTCATCATCTTCAGCAAATAAAGAGTTCAACTGTTATTTCCACATTTTTGGTAACAAAATGACTAAACTAGCTACCAGTATATTTGCATTTGCTCAGACTAATTTTTGCTGTTTGCAGAAAATAAAATATGACTGACTTGTTCAAGTTCAGTTCGGATCTCTTCAACAGCATATCTTAGTTCTTTACGCATTGCTTCATACAGTCCACTCTTAACAACATCCTCAATAGGGTGTTCGACCTAGAGTGTGAAAAGATTAACAGGAAACATGAAAAAGGGAATCAAGAGAAAAAAATAATGCAGGGCAAAGATGCATCAGAAAGCAAACTCAACCGACCCTCTTCTGTGAATAAACTGCTCGAATAGTCTTCTCATTTCCATTTTTCCCAGGATAAGCATCCTTTGTTTCATCATCAGTCAAAGCAGATGAGTGGCTCTGATGTCCAGAAAAGTAAGTAATAAGTGTTTCTGCTTTTCAAGACAGCCTACTGTAGTGCATAGAGATGCCCCATCATACACACACAGAGCAAAAATATATAGGAAAAGGAATATTTTATCCATCTTCCATCAACATATAAATCTAGATTTATAAGAAACAGACATCAAAAGACAATTAAYACAACTTAAAAAATGAGAAAGAATCTTACAGAATAGCCATCATGTAAACATCCAAGATCTTTCTGGCTAAGAGATTTTTGAAGTTGTCCATCACCTGAAGCTGATGYCTTCTGTGATGAAAAAGTCTGGCTCTTCCACTTGTCAATGTTTACTTTTGGATGACCGCTAGAATTTCGAAAATGATCTGCTTCACTCTGTCATATAATGTAACATGTAAACATTTCCACAGGAATTAGTGTTTTTACCTACAGAGGAGTACCAAAAACAGTATATTTTCTAAAATATCTATTAATTTTCCTTCTTAATCAGATGGGAGGACTAAACCAGTGTCATTTCTAGTTCAAATAATTTGATCTGGAATTGGAATCAGACTTTGCTGGATACTCTATCATACAAACTTTCATACATATATGAATACATATAAGTTTCTGAAAACCATGACAATGACATGGAGTATGAACTCGTGATTAATATAATTTGGTATCTAAAAACCATGACAATGCTACTAGTTTTTTAGATAATATCAGAAAGGAAAGGACTACATATGTAAACACCTTCTGCGTGATGATGTTGCCACAAAAGTAACAAGTAAAAGTCAAAATGCAAGTTTGCAAGCAAACCATATAATGAATCCCAACAATAATTTCAATGAAAATCCAAATAAGTACTTTTAGTAGAAAACAAAAATAAACCTTAAATTTTCTATGACTTGTTCTGTATCTGCTTGTGTTATCAAACCAAAACTAAAAGTACCAAAAACTATGATTATACTTATTCTCTATACCTAAATTAACAAGAAAATACCAACAAATGTTTACACTCTTGACATTTTTTTACAACTAGACACAGAGCACCTAATAATTTATCAAAGTTAAAATACTATTCATATTTGACAAAAGAATAAAATTTTTAATAAAGAAAAAAAAAATTATATACTTAAACAATCACCTCAGAGTCGCTAATCTGATAGCGAGCCACTGAGACGGATCTCCTCCTCCTGATATTCGCTTCTGAAGTTCCCCTTTTCTCCCCGGTACCATTTGTAACTGTACTTTTAGCTTCACGAACACCACTACCACTATCTCCATGCCTGGAAACCGACCTCCCACGCCTCTTAGATGATGCAGTATCACTCGCCCAACGACCAATTTCAGAGCCACGCCTAGCCAAGCGGCTTCGACCTCTCTCGCTACTTTCTCTCTCCTCAACATTACTTCCGCTACTCTGATCCTTGGAAGAGAAAAATTCAATAGCGAGATCATCGAGACTAATCTCCGGAAACCCCGATCCTCTAACAGTATTGACGAACTTCCTCCTCGGAGCGGCAGCGTAATCAGCCGTCCGCTCGTCCAGCTCTGAAGGCAGCCGACGAGAGAACCGGCTCAAACTCCTCGACCGGCGATGAGGTTTGTTAGATGAGCTCCAGGAATCGTCCGCTCCATTTGAACACCCACCGATCGAGGACCTCTTGGATGTTGATTTAAATGCCGACGTCGCCATAAAAGAACTATGTCTTAGGGAGTATTTATAAAGAAGAAGAGATGGAGTTTAGGGTTTTGAAATGCATACTTGAGTTGAGAATGGCTTCAGAGCAGATGATATGAAAGATGATTTCAGAAGGATGAAATTTTGGCGGAGGGATCGAAAATAGGGGAATTTGAAAATTGAAAACGGGAATGGACTAAGACTGGAGCAGTATTTCTCTGGCTGTGGGGCCTCCTCTTCTTGTGTATTTCTTACCTTGGCTCATCTTCATACCTCCCGTATTAAATTTGCATATCATATCTATATAAATGTATGGGAAGATTGATCCATCTAACTTTTATTTTTTATTAGGAAATAGTTTGATCGAATGAGGTATCCGGAGCTTTGATTGTGAATCAAATCCCTAAACTCGTGATCCTTCTTCAGGGATAAGGTATCGAATCAATCACCATCAAATTTAATTTATTCAAAAATATTTAATATTATATACTATTGATTTTCAAAAATTACTATGAATGCACAAAATTTAAAATATTTTATATTATTATAATTTATAATAAATATGTATGACCATTTAAAATTACAATCCATTACTCTATAAACCCAATTCTTGTAGAATCTTTCTTGTAGTTCTGGGGTTGATGGAATGGCCAGATAGGATTTGAAAATGTTGGCAGTAGCATAGGATGACCGGCTGGCAGATGATTTTTATTTTTAATATTAATATGATGGAAGAAGTTTGTGATTTTTAAAACACGTTAAAATGATCTGTACTCAATATGGTTWGTTGGTTGGTGAGCAGTGGCATTAATAGACTCACAAGATCCTTGCAATTGACCTTATTATGGTTGTTCATTTCAAGTTTGCTCCCTTTCTAAACTTTAAGTTCAAATTGGACAATTGACAAAAAAAAAATAATAATAATAATAATATGTATTTTTTAATCTTAACACGTGTCTAATTTTCTTGGCTAATATTTCACCTACCATACCACGGTTGTTCTCATGTTTGAGAGTAGTATTATCTTTATTTTATAATATAATCATTTTAGATATGTGTGTAAAGATTAATATTATGAAATATAATAATATTTTTTATTTAAAATTTCTAATATATATTTTTAAAAGAATATTCTATCTCTCCCTCTTACCTGAATTCAAGTTAAATTTTAATTAATTCTCTACTTTGACTCTCTCTTCCTACATTCTCTTTGTGGTCTCTTTACTCTCTTTATACTCTCTCTCTCCCGAAATGTCTCCCTCTCTTTGGTTACGGCAGAACAATTATGCGTTCCTGGGTTATATACGTTTTTTGAGTTTTTCCCCATTCCGCTTTATCTCTTGTTTCCTCTATTTAGGTATGAGCAAACGCTTTTGTCAGTTTTTCCCTTGGCTTTTTCTGGCATTCAAGTTCTTGGTTTGTGCGGACATTTTATTTCACTATCCATTACTATTTTCTTTTCGCTATGCAGTTCTTTTTCTTGAACTTATTGCTTAAAATCATCAAGCACAATCGATCTCGTGGTCATACCATCCATTATGTTTCTCTATTGATAAAGAAAATGATGATAGTTTGCGTAATAAGTTAAGACCGAGGCTCGTGATTAAGCTCTATAAATTTTATCCATGGTTGTTATTCATAATTATTTGTCCATGCGAATAAACAATTACTTATGGGTTTCTGTTTTCTTGTAATATTGCATGTTTCTGTTAAATGCTTTACATTAATGAATTTAATGAATGAAATAAGTTACTAAGAGAGTTATATCTTGCAAGGTTGATTCAAAATATGCATGTTGTGTTAACTAGTTTCCAGAAATATTAAACTAATTTAAATTGAATTGGAATAATTATTATTGGTATGATTTTAGTTTTTGAGATGAAAAATCGAAAAACTTTGACATTTGATATTTTCTCAATTGTGGCTTTGATATGAGCTTCTGACTTTAAAGTGGTTTTGGACTTTTTGGCATCATCTCTTTTTTCCTATGTTCAGCTATGAGCATATGCTCTTGAAATTTTCTTCCTTGACCTTCTCTGGTATTCATGTTCTTGCTTTGTACATACATCTTTATTTGATAGTTGCCTTCATCTTTAGCCTCTAGGAGGACAATTTAAGATTATGGACAATTTAGCCTAAAGGAAGATAATTAGGATTATGGTTTAAATGGAATAGCAGTTGTGAAAGAATGTATAGCATTGAGGCAGACAACATTTTGCCTCGCAGACTAGTAGTAAATTGTGATTTTTTTAAAGCAAAAGAACTTCTAATTTCATTTGTTTGTAATTTTCTTGCACGGTTTAATAATAATATTTGAGGCATGACTTTCAATAAATATGTATAGTAATAAAAGATTATATACTCCAAGTTTAACCAAGATGCAACAACCTCTTTGATGCATTGATTTAGATTTWGATTTTGAGTTTAATGTTCGACATAGTCCAGAGCTATTCAATTGTGGAAAGTAGAACTTAGTTTTTGATCTGAATTTTGATCCAAATGAAGAACGGAGGAATCTCATTAATCTTAATTTAGATTATCCAATTGAATATTCAGTCAAACCTTCTCATGATACAAGTAACTAATTTTTGTTCTCTATTTCTTATCATTTAATTAGTGTCTTTTTTTGAATTAATATATTCTTTATGTGTAGAGGGAAGAGGAGGTTGTCGAATATTCATGTCAAACCAGCAATATCGGGCTGTGTCTAATTCTTTGCTAGAGTATAGATGGAAATTTGAAACGAGACATAACAAACTTGTTGGATAGTGTTCTATGTGGTTATTGTTTAATTTGCACGTTTAATAAATATGTGATTATTGTGTTAATCGAATGAGGGTCCTTGGTGGGTTAGATGCTTGACTTGTGGGCTTATTCGTTTCTCAGTCGGAAGCTAGACTTTATCCAAAGAAAGGCACATTGAAATTAATTTAAAGGATTGGGTTAGTTATGGATAGGAAGGCCCAAAGGATTTGGATTAGGGCCCAAGTTAAAAAAAAAAAAAACAAAAAGAAAGGAAGGAAAAAAAAGAAAGAAAGAGAAAATATTTTTTTAAAAAAAAAAGAGGGGGGAAAAACCCTAAAATCCTTTCTTCTTCCTCTCCTTGTTGCCGCCGCCGCCACCAAGCCGCTGGCACCCTACCGCCGCCCTACACTGCTGCTGCCACCCTTCCTGCTGTACGCACCGTCTCTTTCTCCTTTTGTCGACCCAGCTTCGTCGTCGGAATTGCAGAGCTGTCACACAGATCCGGATCTTCCCTCACGGCTTGGTTCGAACATCGGACCTGGGCGTCTTCTGCAACCCGCGTAAGGGTCTGCCTCCCAAAACCGAAACTTGCACCCTTCCTGCTGTACGCACCGTCTCTTTCTCCTTTTGTCGACCCAGCTTCATCGTCGGAATTGCAGAGCTGTCACACAGATCCGGATCTGCCCTCACGGCTTGGTTCGAACATCGGACCTGGGCGTCTTCTGCAACCCGCGTAAGGGTCTGCCTCCCAAAACCGAAACTTGCTAGTCCTGTTGCTGCCTGGCAAGAGCTCCTCGACATCTTCTGTGTGTGTCGCTCAGCCGGCTTGCGAACATTTGGTTAGGAGGGTCTGTGCATCTGGCCGAAGATCGCCAAATCTGGACCACGTCTCCCAGATCTGCCGTCGATTCTTTCTGCCTATCGCGCTGCTGTTGCCCAATGCCCGAACTCATTCGACCTGCAAATCACTGCCGCACATCCGCCATCTTCTTCTTCTTCTTCTTCTCCTCTGCTTAACTGGAGTTGCCATAGCCATGCCAAGGTCTGATCTGTGCATCAGAACCACGACTGCTCGAGGAAGCCTTGCCCCGCACCGCTCGCCGCTGGCTATTAGCTCTACTTTCTATCTTTGCTGCTCGCGTCATCGAACGTTGCCGCTGCGAATCCACCGTCTGCAACCAAGGTCACAACTCACTGTGGACCAGAATTCTGTTGCTGTGTGGTCGTTGGACAAAGAGCAACAACTGGTGCAGTGCCCAACAGTGCCCAGCAATGCCCAGCGCCAGCAGGTGCTTTGGTCGTACGTCAAGAAGCAGCACCGA
>MEJB01000017.1:11647338-11697442 GCA_001752375.1 Rhazya stricta
TAAAATTCAGGCTTCCTCAGTTGGAAAAAAGATTTCGTCACGTTAGGAAGTTAATATTATGCGTAACTTGAAACTATTTCTTGCGGAATAACTCATTTTGGATTAAAGAAATTAATTTAGATGTTAAGTAACCACTTTATAAGCAACAATTTTTTAATTCTTCGTTTTTTATTCATTGACTTCCTCGTGGATTCACATTACATTTATTTTATGGTTAACAAGATCTTAGCTGGTTCCTATATCTTAGTTCGAGTCAAGATCAACTAATCATACCAATAATCTCATCTCGCACAGATAACCTTGGCCATTAATATCTTCAACTAATTGAAATCAAATCTATTAGTATTGCTGGATTATTAAGCAAAAAACATGTTGAACTTAGCGTTAAGGACATGTGGAACTTACAGCCCAAACGATTCACAAACGTTACCATAATATCAAGCCATCAACAATAAACGTAAGGTTGTATTACAAAAGATGTATTAATGGTCATACAGATCGTTCAGCATACTTAAAGATGACTTATAAGATAGTCGTTTATAGATACAAAACAATGCTACTATTATTTCACGCAGTATGAAGAAAATTCCATTTAGTTGCGTATCTGACGGAACCTGATAAGGCTTTACCAATTTCAAGTTCCAAGGATCCTTTCGCAACCTAACCTAATAACACTAGTTGTCTCCGGGAAATTCAAACCGTTCCAACTCACGGTTTATTATTAAACCCATAGTCCATACTACAATTTCAAATTATATAGAGGTATTAGTGTTCACATCTTGAAAAGCAAATGATATCCTCAGGATGGTTGAACGACGACTACAGGGATTCCCGAACACATCCGTTGAATCGTCAAGGGATGTGCAAAATGAGTTTTTCCGGGACATCTCTGCTGCTCGTCCGGATTCGCCTGCAGCGTTTTCGGGGTCACAGTGACCATCGGGCCTCCGCACTGTCTGCCGCCTGGGTGTCACTCACTGGACCGCCTGGGCGTCTCTGCTGTTCGGCGCTGGCTTTGCTCCAAACTGGAACCGCCTGGGGGCCGTCACGCTGGGCCTTCTGGGCGGGCCGCCTGGTGCTGCTGCGGCCTGTTTCTGGCCTAGAACAATTTAGTCGACAGACAGGCCAATCCTGTTTCCTAGTTCCGACTTCCGGCGACTCTGAAACGCGGCGAGGGGACTACCGGGCGACCGACCGCCCGGCAAGACGAGGCACGAGACGGGCCCAGCCAGCAAGGGATCATGCTCTCTATCGCGGAGCGAAAAATGTTGAGCAGAGAAGGAGAAGAGAATAGCGCTGCAGACAAAGACCGAAACGGCGGCCCCAATCTGTAAACGGTTTTAGCTTCTGTTTTGAGGGAAATTCGTCGAGCCACGATGGAGTACGGCCCGCGACCGGCTCTGGTTGCGCCGAGGCCCAGCCGAAGGTCGTTTCCGGAATCCTGCGAGTGTGTAGGTCCACGATGGCGAGCCCGAGGAGCGAGAAGGGAATCGAGAAGAAGACACGGGAGCTCACCGTTTCGGAGCCAGCGACGCGCTGCGATGGGCCCGATCGCCGCAAAACCCGTGGGCAACAGTGGCCACTTCAAGCGCCGGCCCGTGGAGGAAAGGAAGGAGAAGGAAGAAGCTGGCGCAAACCACGACGAGCAAGCCGTCGGATCTGCCAGGGCGACGAGGAGGTGGTTGAGGTGCAAGGGGGGGGTGGGGCCGTGGCGGGCAGGTAAGGGCAGAAGAAGATAAAATGGTGGGAAAGTGGGCGGCGCTGGCGGGTAGCCGGTGGCCAGGAAGGAGAAGAGATTAAATGGTTGGCCAGAGAGTGCGGCACGGCGGCCGCTGAGGGAAGGAAGGGAGGAGAGAGGAGATAGGCTAGGGTTTCCCTTTTTCTTTTCTTTTCTTTTCTTTTTATATTTCTTATATATTTCTTTTGTCTTTTTTTTTTGATAATTTTATTTTGCGGCCGCCAACTCAACCGTCGGGCCTTCCCCATCCAATCCTAACCAAAGCCTCGTAAATTAATGTAACGGGCTTTCTTTCGATAAAAAGCCCAACTTTCGATTAACTAATACATAGACCCAAGTCGAACATTTAGTCAACGATAACTCTTATTTGACATGGATAATATTTTCACACCTATTAAACGTATGATTTAAAAATATTAATCATATAAAATGTTYAATCTTAGTTGGSACACTAATTTCACGTAAAATCAAATAAATTTAATAAAAGTAAATTTTGGGGTGTTACAGTAACTCCCCCAGATTGGGAACTGTCCTAAGTTGCGAGTATTACATTACCTTACTCATAACACAATAATCTACTTTAGGAAATGAAAGAAATCTTAATCCTTGTCAAAAAATGTAAATGAAAATTCGATAGAGTTTCCTCTGCAATTCAAGAACTACCGCCTATTTACATTCAAAAGATTCTCAAACTTTTCCAACACTCATAGACAACATGCATTCAATACCCAACATAAGTCCAATAAAATAAATAATATTTTTCAACAAATCCCTTAACAACCTAACATTTATCAAAATTGGAAATTTGCAAAAACCAAAAGAATTTAAAATACAACAGGGTAAACCAAAAAAGAATATCTTAATAATAATACACAAAAACCATTCTATCATATTCAATAGAATTTATTTAGAAAGTGCTTCGAGGTATCATGGCTTGCCCACAAGTGACCTCCTCACACCATTTGACTACACATCACCAGAAATGCAGAATGAGGGAAAAGGGATGAGCTATAAAGCTCAGTAAGCAATTCTCATGCATGAATGCATGAATAATGCCCTATATGTCATAAATCATAAAATTTGCTTTTGTCAATGAAAACTTTCTAACATTCCCATTTCATAACATTTTCATAAAATCTTTCCTTTCCAAAAAAGAACTTTGTAAAACCTTTCTATTTCGTTACAGTCGTGAGCTCACTAAGTGTAACGCCTAGCCATTAAGCTCTGCAGTGGGCCATTTTCTTTGGAACCCGATTACATTTCTACCGGTACAACTACATGCCCATGACATGAGATACATAAACTATATATAAACACCATTCACATAAAATAATACAAAATATACTTATTATATGAATTCAATACAATATAACACAGTCCAATACAGTTACCACATAACACATAATGAAAAAGGTAAGCGGGTATGGGGATTTACTTACATAGAGTTCATAGACAACACATCCACTTCACCACAAAGGAATTTAGAAGCATAAATACATATGCATTAATGGAATGTGAGAATTTACTTACTTGGAGTCCTTTACGTTATAGGGTTCTTATTTAAATTGCGAAGTGAAATCCTTCGACCATTTTCAACGTTAAGGCACTCGAAACGACCTAATTATGATTATAGAAGAAAAGTCCATTTAGTACGACTGTCCCAACTTAGATATTCAGTGTTTATTCCAAAAATGTCATTTGCCAATTATAACTCCATACTTAGTTCCCACATTACCAATTATCACGTTTTTAAGGGTACAATTCAAACTCTTTAGCTCGGGTATTAAACCTAATCTATGTTCTCCCACCAATTCGCTTTAGAACATAATTGTACACAGGTCATAAATTCCGATATCAAATAATAATGTTTTCATCTTAAAGTTCACAAAGTCCAAGTGTCGCGGAAGTTGTATTGAATTTTCGGGCGTGCACTCAAGCAGCGCGCGCAACAGACCGGTCACTTAGGCTTTTGGGCGTCGGGGCGCCTGGGCGCTGGGTGCTAGGCACTTATTGGGTGCCCGTTGCCTTCACAGGTCCCTGCTCCTAGCCAGACTCAATTGACCAGGACGGGAACAGTAGTTTTTAGGCAATCTATTCCGACCATTGGATGCCAAAAATCTTAAGATCTGGCCGGCAAGATAAAGAAACCGGCGACAGTAAGCTGAGGACTCAACCTTCGAGCTATTGCTAGATTGATTAGGCTTCTCTGGATGGCAATCGAAAAGTTACAACCTATGAACAGAGGAGATCCGATCAAGTAGAGAAGAAGAAAATAGCAAATCTAGGCGGACCGCTTCGTCCGAGCAGCTACGGATTCTAGTAGACGCGGATTGCGTGCCTCTGGCATGCAGCGACCCGCCACGGTGTTACCAGAAGTGACGGTGAGCAGCAGCCAAGGATGGACGACGCGCAGCAGCGAGGAGTGAGGCTTGGCTGTGCGGGTCACGCTACAGCTTTTCTCTGAGTAACTACAGATTTGATGGGAGCAGATTGGTCGTGCTCTAAGAAATCGAGCATTGGCGATGCGTGCTGCGAGTGGTGTCCTTTAAGCATCGGTGTGGAAGGGACGGATCTGGCCAGACAGCAATTGTGGACCAGCAGATCTAAACAGCAGCGAAGGTCGTGCGCTTCGTCGAGCGATCGGAGCAGAAAGAATTTCGGTCTAGTCACGTTGCAGACCAATCGTGAGGGTGGCATACTGGTCGCGACGATGAGGGTGGCGTACAATAGCGAGTAGAGATGCAAAGAGGCGAGCAGTCAGCTACGGCTACAAGCGATCAAGTCGAGCTGYGGACCTGGGCTTAGCGAGCTGAAAATCGACACGGACGGCAGTGGCTACCGGCAGTGTAGGGTTACTAGGAGAGGAAGAAGAAAGGACTTTTTTTAGGGTTTCTTTTCCTTTTTTTATATTTTCTCTTTTTTTTTCTACCTTGGGTTGTCATCCAAATCCTCCGGGTCTTCCCATTCCATAACTAATCCAATCCATTAAATTAGATTCTACGAGCTTTTCTTTCGATAAAAATCTAGTTTTCTGAATGAAAATGAATAGGCCCACAAATCGAGTCTCCAACCACCCAAGGACCCTTATTCGATTAACACAATAATTTCATACTTATTAAACGTACAATTAAACAATAACCATATAGAACATTGTCCAACCCTAGTTGACATGCAAATTCACACGATCAAACAAAAATTAATAAAAGAAATATTTCGGGTATTACATATTGTACTATTGACAGGAAACTTGCTTGAGACCATAGATAGATTTCTTAAGTTTGTAAGCCATAGACTTCGACTCACCTAATATAAAGTTTATATATATATAAGTTTCCTCAAGGTCACTATTGAGAAAAACAGGTCTTAACAACCATCTCATATAGCTCTAGATGAAAGTAAACCACAAGTGCCACTATTATCCTAGAAGAGTCTTTCTTAGAAACTGAAGAGAAAGTCACTTTATAGTCAACACCTTCCTTTTGAATGAAACCCCTTACGACTAGACATACTTGATATCTCTTAACATCACTCTAAGAATCCCTTTTGGTTTTAAATATCCATTTGCAACCAATTGCTTACCTTTAAGAAATTTTACAAGATCCTAAATGTCACTGTCTTTCATGGATTTCATCTCATAACTTTTGATAGTTAGCAATTTATTTGACTTGTCAAACTCATCTTCTGTTGTCCCTATGTCAAACTCATGCTCTTGAAGAAATACAATATGATCCCTTGGAATTGCATTTCTCTTTTCTCTAGTGGATTGCCTAAGTGGCACTTCTTCTTGGGATGTTAAGTTTTTTCTTCTGCAATAATAACTTGATTTTGATTAAGGAGGTCTATAGGGAAATTGTCATTGTTGTCTTGAATTGTTTCTTGAACAATATCAGTAGGTTGATCATTGTTGATAACAATATTTGGAATATGAATAGATTTCTCCTCAAAGACAACATCCATAATCTTATCTCCACCCTCGAACTCAACATCGTTAAGAAATCTCACATTTTCCATCTTGATAAGGGATTTGGTAAAGGGATCATCAAACTTAAAAATCCTTCAACCATTCAGCATACCCAACAAAATAACAATTAATTATTTCTTTATCCAATTTTCATTAATTTGGCCTAGAAGGCCTTGCCTCAGTACACAACCCCAAATATATAAGTGTTTAATGCTAGGCTTCTTTGCTACCCATAATTCATAAGGGGTTTTAATTACTAGTTTATCGGATATCTTGTTGAGTAAGTGCCTAACCCCAAAGAGCTTCTTGTAAAAAAGAATGACTAATCATATTTCTCGCCATGTCTTTAAGCATTTTATTTTGTCTCCCAAAAACACCATTCATGCTAGATGATCTTGGCATTGTATATTGTGGGCCGATTCATATTCCTCCAAGAATTTGGCAAAAGGACCTAGACGTTGATCGCCTTATCCATCATATCAACCATAGTGTTCACCTCCATGGTCAGATTTGACAAATTTAATTTCTTGCCTAGTTGATTCTCAACTTCGACTTTGAAGGCCTTAAAGACATCTAAAGATTGTGAGTTTTCATGAATTAAGCAAATATAGTCGAAACAATAATCATCTAAAAAGGTTATAAAATATCATTGGCCATTCCAAGAAGCTATAGAGAATGGGCCACATATATCTGTGTGTATCAACTCTAAAACTCCAGGTATTCTTTCGACCCTTAACTTCTTTATGTTTGTCTATTTCCCTTTAATGCATTTGACACAAATTTTAAAGCATGTTAAATTAAGAGAATCAATGATTAATCAGACACAAGTCTCTCAATTCTCTATCTAAAAATTTGTCCTAAATGCTTGTGCCATAAAATTTTGGAATCCTCATTTGTTAATTTGCACTTTGTACCATGTGCATTAGTATATGATGTTTCATTAGTTGAAGATAAGGTATCTAACATATATAGATCATCAACTAAAGAACCAGCTGAAATAATGTTTGAATCATGAATAAGACTAAATTATACCAAATAAACAATAAAAACTAAATTTTTCTGAAGCTGAAATGGAAATCAAATTCCGTCTAAATGACGGTATAATAAAAGTTTCTTCTAAATCCAAAAATTGACCAGTCTATAAAGACAATCTAAAAGTCCTATAGCCTCTACTACAACTCTTTGCCATCAACACCCACATAGATGAATCTTTTAGCATCAATTGGCTCCCGTCTCTATAGGGAATCTTGCATAGACACATTAACATGAATAGTAGTACCAAAATCTTCCTACCAAGCGTTCAGTAGTACATAAGTTAAATTAACTTCAAAACAAACTAAAATGAGAAGCTTACCTTTCTTCACATGCCAAGTGATGTATTTTGGACAATTCTTCTTTATATACCCAGAATTCATGCAAAAGACGTCGGAAGATCATTATCCTCATTATTTTGATGTTCCCACTATAACTTCATTATCTTTATTCCTTTTTCGCTTGTTATATTTTGAATTAGTGGCTAAGTGAGCACTCTCAGTCTGTTCTCTCTTAATTCTATCTTCCTCTTACATATAGTGTGATATAAGGTAATAAAGACTCCATTTATCATTTTGATATTATAACTCACCTTAATCTGACTAGATTGTGTAGGAAGACAGATAAAAACTAAATGAACAAGCATATACTCAGATACCTCCAACTTTAATGCATTTAGTTTTGAGCCGATAGTAGACATATCCATGTACTCCCTAATGTTTCATTTTCCTTTATACCTCATTTGGACAAGTTCAGCCAAAAGATTACTTGTTTTAGCCTTATTGCTTTTTGCAAAGCTTTTCTCCATAGTCAAAAGAAAATCCTTAGCAGTTAAGTCATCAGATATATTGCCCCAAAGGTTTTTGGAATACTACATTTCTTCATCATTAGACTAAGGCAATTGGAATCCTTAGATGAACAATATTTTCTATAAGAGGAATGGGAAGTTCCATTCTTAATGTATAGTCTTAAATCCATATAGCCAAGAACTAACATAACATTCTCTTTCCAACTCTTAAAGTTTGTGCCATTAAGCACATTAATGGAATTAACATTGCTAGTAATATTCACAATAGTATTAATAACTAAATAAAATAGAACAATAAAAGAAACATAAGCTCACAAACAAAATTCATGTCACATAAATAAATAACAATAAATAAAAGACATATATATTCATTATAACCAAAATGATGGGCCCATTTAACAAGATTAGCACAACATTGATGTTTAGTCTAGAAAGATCAACTTGTAAATAGTATGCTCAATATGGCAATTCATTGTTGATAATAAATCTGATCAAACAACATCCTTCATTTGGGCTTGTATGTTGTCCATATAGAAACTTTATAATTATCTCACATCATTCCCATAGGTGCGACTGCTATTTGGCCAATCAACAATCTTCCTTTGGGCCAATCATTGATGGCATAAAAAATAACTAGAAACATCTTAATTTTAAGACAAATAAATATATGCAAAGAGGTTACTTGGGTAACATTATGCTTCAACCTATTGCTTTAAGATTAAAGACATAAAATACAAGAAAATATTTGTATATTATATCTTTTCTTTTCTTAATAGCGTCATGGCTCAATAGGTGTCACTGTGACACTATTGAGTTAGTTCAGTTTATCYCTTGTGAAAAAGTATGTCAAAAGAAACATTAAATTGAGAATTTTTTCCTTAATTTAAATTAGAAATACCCAAAAAATGATGTGATATAAAATCGATATATATATATATATATATATATATATAAAATCCATATTGCATAATTACAGATCCTTTGGTAGCCATGTTCTTGGAGCAACTCAATGGAAATCTTAATAAATCCAAGTTTCATTGATGGCTTTGAACAACTCAATGGCAATGGAGAATGTCAAGAATTGTCTTCAGAGAAACATGAACGTATTTGTATCTATAATTGTAACTGATTATTTCAAATAACCGACAAAATCTTAATTAAAATTGCAATGAGTTTGATTCTAAAACCATCCACTTTGATTTGAAGAACTCTAAAGTGAATTTTGATACTTGATCTATCGAATAAACCTTATAAAATCTTAATAACATTGAAACGACAAAGGGAACTTGTTAAACAACTTAAATGAACTTAGAAGCTTCAAAAATTTACGTGAAGGTAGACTTCAAAATTGCATAAATTTAGATAGAAATGTTTATGCAATGGACATCAAGTTTCTACTTGCAGAACTTCAAAATTTTAGTTTCGATTCCTGTCAAGAAATCAGATCCTTTCATAGTAATTTGTGTTTTAACATCCTTTTCTAACATAGCTAATTTAGAGTATTAGAAACGAAGACATACAATCTTGGGAAGCTTATCGTTAACTCTACGGTGGAAATCTCTCGAAACGTAATTGGAATTTAAGGCCTCTCGATGATATATGTGCATTACTAGAAAAATAAATTTCCTAACTGTAAAAAGAAATATTACTATAATTAATTTGATTATCAGTTGATAGAGAAAGCAATGCAAAAGGAATTTTTGAATAAACTATTATTATTGTTATTGTTGTTTGCAATGCAAAGTAAGCTATGTACTCTTTCATATTTTGAATAACGAGAACAAAATTTTAATTCAAGCCCATGTGAGCATCAGTGGATTTTCTCATATCTCGTTTGGAAAGTTCAGTTAAATGTGCATTCCTTAAATGCTACTCCTTTTTCTTAATGGTAATCCCTTTCTTTTTTTTTTTTTTTTCAAAATCTGTAAGTCCACTTTGTGACATTTCATTGACTTCCACCTTTTTTGCTATTGATGCAATGAAAACTTGGTCTATGTTCCTTCCTTCCTCTTCTTGAATCTTTGTAGGCTATTGGTTGCTGCACTTGCTCTTGTGGAATATGCTATGATTTGCTTGAAGAGCATACAATGTCTTCTAGCTTCCTCTTGATTCCTTACTTAAGTGTTTCATCTTTTAACATGACTTTGCTCCTCTGCCTTATCAGTTGACATCATTTACTCAATTCCTCACAATCTTTTCTCCACTTGTTCTTGGTTAGCCATCATAATGTTTATAAATCCTTCGTGCTCATTATTCAAGGTTGCTACTAGATTTTTAAATATTTCCTCCTCTTTCTCATTGAGAATCACCAAGCCACTTTTCAAGTTCTCTTCATTGGTTGATCTCCTTTCTTGATCATTTAATTTTGTATCTAAAAAAACTTTAAAAGAAGAGATTTCATCAAGTACTAAATAAAAACATGTTTTCCATAGTATCAAAACAGTCTTAGATGGAGAGTTTCCGGCTTGAACCAACTTTAACTTTCTTAGTTTCTTCTTCTTGTTGCCCTTCTTCTTCTTTGTAAGAAAGTTCCAAATCAGTTTGGTTTTCTTCAAATTTCTCACATTATTCCTCAATCTTATCCAGTGGTTCCTCTCCCAACACTTCCTCATAAAGGTTCCTTTAAACCTTTTTCTTTCTGCTGATTCTTACCTTTGATCCTCTATCCTTTTTATATCCCTTTCTCTTGCAAATTTTTGTGCCATTCTCTTAGCCACTTCTAAGTCAAACCAACTATCTCTTATATTATATATATAACTCTTTTTGGTTAAATCATGGTTTCACCAACCTTAACAGTTATCTAAAATTAAAATATATATGTACAGAAATATATATATTCTATGATAATATTGCAATAAAAGATCAACTTGTAAAATAAATGCACTATTAACAATTATACCTTAAAATTATCGACAATAAACAAAGCATGATTGAATATATTATGCGTCTCTTAAATTCTTTCATAAATTTTAATTGATAGGATATTTATTGAACACTAATCACTTAATACCTTAAGATAAGAGTTTACCATGTTAGATTTAAATGATAGGATGTTTTTATCTATTGGACAAAAGTAACCATATTTCTTCTATTCTCTATCCTATTTTTTCTTCTTGACTATTAATCAATATAAAACGACTCAAATATAAATTTAAATGAATAAAAAAAGAGAGAAAAATTAAAAAATGATAGTATTCAGAGTCTTGCTAAAATAGTTATCAAAGGCTCTAACCAAATTCGACATTCAGATTCAAACGTGGATACTAAATTATCAATGTTAAAAAATTCAACAACTTGTCAGACTTCTGTTTTATCATAGAGGACTTATTTATTGCTCATCTAACCTCTCTTTTCCACTAAATCATCAATTTGCAATTGGGTTTCGTTGATTTCTTCGGATCCCCAATCTTAATGGGCTTATCTTCTATTCTTTCTTTTGGTCCCATTAGTAATATCTATAAACTTCCACTACCCATGGAAACTTACTTACAAGGCTTTGTCGAAGGAGAAAAGTAAGTGGGGTTTAATTTTTTGACTTGGGCTTCCTCACTTCTGTTATTTTATGACTTAAGTTTCACGAATCCCATCTTTTATAAACTTGTTCGACTTCAGCTTTTATTTTGGGAAATAAAACTAGTTCGAAGCCTTTCTTTATTGGTGGATGATACTCTACTATATGTAGACCTAATCCCGAATTTTCATGATCATGCTAGATAAAGCAATCCTTATACTGCTTGATAAGGTTGACGAGATGCATTCTGTGTTCCTATGCCAAAAGGCACTCATTCGTGCCAACTTGGTTTTTCCTTACACTCTTAGATTAATTTCCAAGAGGGGGTCTTGAAGTATAAATCCAAGAGCTTGCTTAATATTCCAATCTGCTTCAATCGACACATAAGAATTTGATGATCGGATGAAATAACTACTTTTTTCTGGATCTTGTGAATCATTGAATAGGTTGCTTTTAGATACCAATGAAACCCTAGCAATATGATATACCTTGGCATATTAACAGCCATGGTGATCTTTCCCTAGATATAACTTAGAGAAACGAGAGAGCTCAAAGTCAGGGGAATAGAAAATAGCCTCATGCGTCTGTGCATCGGCTGAAAAAGGACTTGGATCGACTGAGATAACTTCTGTTTGGTCTTCATTCCACAATATAATAAGCTCCTGCAGCCTCGAAGACACAATGATTGGCATGAACTTATCCTCGTCCTAGCAAGCAGTCACATATATGACCAAAACTCCACCTGCTTGAGTAGCTTCCCCTATGGAATTTGTCATTTATATGTCAGTTTGACTCAAGTTTTACCTAGCTCTTTAAGAGTTGTTGATGGCATGACGTTCAGCATGGCTCCTCCATCTACAAATACTTGACTGACCGCTTACCCGTCTAGGTAGACTTTGATATATAAGGGCTTAAGATGATTGGTTATTCCTTAGTCGATTTAGGAAATATTATCTGAGGTCCGACCAATTCATCCTCTAAAGTTGGTGACACAAGTTGTGCCATAGCCTACTCTGTAGACAAAATGTCACCGGCTAATGAATTCTGATGATAAGTACCCTGAACTCCAAAGGGTTAATCCAATAACATGAATGCTCTTAACTATCTCAGCCTTAACCGACTCTTCTTTGCCCTTGGGGATTGGGTGACTAGATTTTCCAATTATGCTCAGTCGAATGGTGTTATGAAGCTCTTGGTATGCTGGGTTTTGATAAAGATACATCTGCTCAATGTACATTTGAGAATATGGCCTTCTAGGTGAATAAGTATATATCGCAGCCTGAGTTGGGTAAGGATTTTGAGTATTTGATAGTTAATTGCCCCATTGGTTAATTGCCCCTAGACTATGGAGAATATTCCTTACAATTGAAGCCGACCCTTGGGGGAGTTGGGTACTTGTATAGACCAAGATTGAACAGCTTCTAGATTCTCCATGAATGGTAACATCGACTATATAAGCGGTATTATTGGCTATGGGTGGTCGATAATAGTCCAGAATGTCTTCGCTTTTCCAAAGCTTGAATCTTATTTGTAACATTAGCCTAAACATAGTAGCAAACTATTGGATAAGGTTTTGCATTTATTCACCCATACACTGCTCTATGGTCTGCCTGATAGCACTGAAAGAAGTGGGGAATCAACTGGGACTCAAGAGCACTAGCTGATATGCTGGGATTTGTGTGTCGAGTCCCCTTTCTTGCATTGTGGTCATTTGTTCCATTGCTTGTCAAATTGCATTCAATGAGGCGGGCTTAGTGATATAAGTGGAAAACCATTGATTTTACTAGTGTTTGTATGCATATTTTCACCCCTTTTAATATAATAAAGTACCACTTTGTACTATTTTGCCTCGAATATTGCTTAGAACCAACCAAATGATTTTATTTGTGCAATACTGTGAAATTATAGAATTTATGAGAAATTGCTAAGGTAAAATACTCTATTTTGTAGGAAAAAAGGATTTTATAAGTAAAATAGAAGGTCATTTGATGAGCAAGTGAAGATTTATTCGATGCTGCTACAATGGARAGCAATGGCTTAAAAATGCAATGTTGCACACTGAGTATCACGAGCATAAAAAATGAATATTTTATTTAAAGAAAGAAAGTCAAAGAAGAAAAGAAAAGTCATCATTGGAAAAAARGAGATCATCATTTCTAGAGCCAAAAAGCTAAAGATCAAAAGGTGAAAGGCAAAAAGTTAAAAAGCAAAAAGTTGTTGATGACACATTTTTGCCTTTGGAAGCTTCAGTAGAAAAAAGAGGGGAAAGCTGAAAAGAGAGGACATTCGGGCATTAGCAGCAAAATTGTAGAGAAGAGAAAAGAGAGAAAAAAGGAGAGAGAAAGAGAGCAAAAAGAGGGAAGTTGGAAGAAGAAGAAGAAGAAGAAGAAGAAGAAGACTTCAAGGAAGACTTCACTATTGGATATCATTTACCTCTTTAGGCTTTGTTTCTCCTTCTCTTAGTGATTATTTTGGGATGCATTTTAATAAGTTAATCTTTCATCTTGTACTTCACTTCATCCAAAAACATGAACTAACTTCTTATGAGTTCGAGTTTTGATGAACCTATGTATTTAATGTCTATTTGAATAATTTGGGCAAGGTTTGCTTTTTATGAATGCTTTACTTAAGRTTATATATTGTTTACATTCACTGCTTTATTGGCTATGAATAGCATTTCTATGAGGTTCTTAAACTCCGAAAGGTACTGAAAGAGGTGGAAAACTTGAGGAGGTGTGGGTTTGGTTATCTTGAGATAAAGTTTAATATCTCRGGGATACTATAGAATATTGGAGATATTCATATTCCACACATAAAATCATGTGAGACTTGAACTTTATTCGAGTTCCTTAAGCTAAGTAACTCCGACAAGTAGAACAACTTATTGAAATAGGAACAAGGATAACAAACTAAAAGGGTGAGGTCATTTTTTGTCTCGATTTGTGTTTCTACCGTAGTTAAACCTTTGTTATAGCATTTTGCTCCGAAGTCAATGCTGCAGCTGTCTGTAGCATTAATGTTTTGACTTCTTGGACATTAGTACATTGGGGATTCTTAACTCTAACTCACTTTTAATATCTTGATCATCTCGTTTATGTGATTATTGTGATGGTTTCCGAATCCTTGTGATTATATATATTTAGATTATTTTACTTTATTCTCGTAACAACCAACAACCAATTGATTTTATTAGAAATTTCAACCATCACTTTTGAACCAACAATCTTTATGGGACGATACTCTTATTTTCTCTATATTACTTGTGGACCGTGGACACTTGCATGAGTGAAGCTTTATTGCGTATGCAACTTTGTTTATCAAGTTTTTGGCGCCTTTGCTGGGGATTGTTGTGTTCGAGTGATAGTTGAATTTCTATTACTTTTATCATTCTTTTCATATTCTATATTCTTATTCTTTATTCCTATTCTTGACAGTAATTTTCTCCCATGAATATTTGAAGAGGATAACACTTATCCATTTGATCTTGAACCAGAAAGAATTTCTCGTTCCAGGAGAAGTAGAAAATGTGCAAGTGCTAGTAAATGAAGAAGAGAAATGGCTGGAAGAGAACAAGGAAATTTACGAGAACTCAATGTTGCAGGGAACGCTACAGCAATGGCTGCTGCAGCAATGACCACTAGATTGAATGCAGAAAGGAATGCTGGAATTATGGCTGATGACAGAAATAGATCCATCAGGGATTATGCAGAACCTATATTAGATGATCTTGAGCCAAGCATAGTGAGGCCCCTTATTCAGGCTCAACTTTTTGAGCTAAAGCTAGTTATGTTTCATATACTTCAGACAATAGGGTAATTTAGTGGGATGGCTATAGAGGACCCTCATCAGCATATCTGTCTATTCTTGGAAGTAAGTGATGCCTTTCATTTGCAAGGGGTCAGCAAAGAAGCTATCTGTAATACCCGAGATTTAGTTTATGTTTTTCTTTTTGAACTTTATATATATATAAATATACAATTTATGTTCTAATCCACTAGTTAGATTGTATTCATGATTGTTAGTAAATTGATTAATTTACGATGAAAGGACTTGAAGGCCGTAACGTTCAATGTGCCAATCAGAAATAAATAATTATTTACTTGATTTATTATTTGTTATGCGTTAATGTGTGAGTATATTTATTTAAAGGTGAAATTTTATTACTTTACTTTAATTAGAAGTCTTAGTTAATTAATTTAAACTTGACCCGTTAGATCCCGTCCTCTTCTTATTCAAATCTAACACCGGATTTGGAGTTCAATTTTGGGCCAAAAGGAAACTAATAGATTTTAATTTAGTTAGGTGTAGTTGGTTAAGTAATAAAATTAAACATAAAACCTAACTCCTCAGCACCGCTACCTCCTCCCTCTGTCCTCACCGATGCCGGCCTTCCCACACACACTCTCTCTCTCCTCTTCTCTAGCGGTGTCAAACGCCACTCCATCTCCTCTGTTCTTGTCACTAGACTAGGCGCCCAGGGGACCAGGCGACTAGGCACCATGAGCTGTCTGCTCGAGCCAGGTGCGCGCGCATAGCACATGTGCGACCAGGACCGCCATTCCCACGCCCGGAGCTTTTTTTTTTTCGAGCATAGTTGACGCCATTACATCTTAGACTCGATACCACAACTAAGGTTTAGGATTCAAAGTGAATCCTTAGTTTCTTCATTTAAATTAACCGAATGACCTAAATTTTGTATTATGTAAAAATAATTAAGAAATAAACTATGGAATACATTTAATATGAAATTTAAGTTAGTATTATAAAGTAAAAAGGAGGATATAATTCTAGAAATATATTGGAATATAATTTAGGGTGAAATTTGGGTTTGTATGATAAAATAATGTATACTGTGATTACGATTATTATTGTTATTTTAAGAACAAATTAGGAGTCATGAAATTAAATTATACTATTAGTAGTTCGATTTTTATTGACATGAAAATTCATCTAGAGAAATTATTAGTTAAAGTCACTATAGAAAAAACGATGAAGATATTAATGGTAAACACATGTGTTAAATAAATGTGTTTGGTTAAACAAGTTTCAGATGAATATTCTTTATGTAATAATATTAGGATACTGTGGCATAATAACGTTCTTGGCAACCAAGGCACCCCGCTAGCGAAAATAAACAAATTTACTAACGACTACAAGTAAGTAAATTCTCACATTCTCATTAATGCACATGTGTTGTTGTTATAATTAAATTTCTCTTAGGTGAATTGAATATGTATTAAATCTGAGTTCTATATAAGTAAATCCCCCATACTTATTAATTGTATTCCATATGTGATATATTTTGTGGATATAATTGGATTGTTTGTATGATATATTTCGTGGTTATAATTGACTTGTTTTGTGTGATATATCCTATGATTATAATTGGATTGTCTGGTGTGACATATCCTGTGATTATAATTGGATTGTTTTGTGTGATATGTCTGGTGATTATAATTGGATTATTTTATGTGATATGTTTCTACCATTAACATGTTAGGTAGTTTAAATTTAGATTTATGTAATTCATGTCATGGCATGTAGTCATAGTGTTCTACATCATTCTTGGTATGAGTCACCTCGTGCATTTAGAATGTGAAGATTTTAAGGAATGAAGTTGGAAAAAGAAATGGGATTTTATGAATAAATTATTTTCTAAATGTTAAGGATTTCGAAAAAGGGGCGTAAAGCCTAAGCCATGAAAGATGTGAGTGGGAAATGGGGCGTGGAGGATTGGTGTACCCGACCTAACCTTCTTGGAGGGTGGGAAATTCATGTATTATTCACTTCTTTTGAGATGATGTTCAGAAAAAGTTAAAGTAATGTTAATCACTTTGCGGTTCTATCGGCAGAAAATATGATCGGGTTCCAAAGAATAATGGCTCACTACAAGCTTAATGGCTAGGCATTACACCAAGTGAGCTCACGACTTTAAAGGAATGAAAATGTTTGAAAAGTTCTTATATTTTGAAAGGAAATTTTTTATGAGAAAGTTTATGAAATATAAATCGTGTAGAAAATTTTATTGAGAAAGTGAAATTTTATAACTTATGACATATAAGGCATTATTCATGTATTCATGCATAGGATTTGCTTACTGAGCTTAGTAGCTCACCCCATATTTCCTTATTTTACATTTTAGGTGATAATTAACCAAACAATGCATGGAGATCATTTGGGAGCAGGCTTTGATACCCAAGAGTCATTCTGTTAATTAAAGTTTTTATTTATTTATGAACTTGTTGAACGTTTAAATTTTATTCCTTTATCATCAGAAGCTTTCATTGAAATTTTAAATATATAAGAATTAAGTCGTTAACATTCCCAGCTTAGGGTAGTTTCTGATATGGGGGTGTTACACTTTCAGAGTCAATCTTTTGCATATTCATTGAGAGATAGAGCTAGAGATTGGCTAAATACTTTACCCTCTCATTCTGTTATTTCATGGAGTGATCTTGCAGGAAAGTTCTTGTTCAAATATTTTCCTCCAACCAAGAATGCTCATTACAGCCTTTCAACAACATGGTGATGAGAATTTTTATGAGGCATGGGAGAGATTCAAGGAGCTTTTGAGGAAATGTCCACACCATGGGATCCCTCATTGAATCCAAATGGAGACTTTTTATAATGGATTAAGCCCCCAATACTGCAATGTAGTAAATGCCTCAGCCAATGGAACATTGCTTGATAAGTCCTATAATAAAGCTTTTGAGATATTGGAGAGGATTGCCAGCAATAGCTTTTAGTGATCGGCGACCAGAAACACTTTTACAATGCCTTTATCAGCAAGGAAAGTGGAAGGAATCCATAAGCTTGATGCAATGTCTTCTCTAGCAGCTAAACTAAATTCTATCTCCAATATGTTGATGTCTATGTAAATGTAGTCAGGGTTATCTATGGGACAACAACCTTCCTTGGGACAAAAGACATGTCTTTTCTAGCAGCTAAAGTAACTTCTATCTCCAATATGTTGATGTCTATGCAAATGTAGTTAGGGTTATCTATGGGACAACAACCTTCCTTGGGACAAAAGACATTTATGCCCTCATCCTCATTGCCTTCTTATGTATACTGTGGAGAGGGGCACTCTTTTGAGAGTTATCCCTCAATTCTGGAATCTGTATGTTATGTAGGAGGAGAATTCAATGAGAACAACAATCCTTAAACCATCCTTAAACCAACACATACAATTCGGGATGGACAAATCACCCTAATGTTTCATAGTATGGCCAAGGAAGTAACCAATCATAAGGGTAACAATTTAGACCTCCTGGAATTCTTGGATTTACAGCAACAAAATCAGCTAGTGATCAAAACAGCTCTATTGGAAGGGTTCTCAAGAAATTTATGACAAAGAATGAAAAAGATACTCAAAGACAAGATGCAATCATTCAAAGCCACAATATATCACATAGGAACTTGGAGAATCAAATGGGACAGCTTGTAAATGCCTTGAACAATAGACCCCATGGTACACTTCCAAGTGATACGGAAACCTCCAAGAGAGATGGTAATGAAAATTGCAAGGCTATCACCTTGAAGAGTGGTAAAGAGTTAGGTGAACCTCATCAAAAAAAGAAATTTCCAAGGGAAAGAGAAGATAAAGAAAGCGAAAAAGAGACTGAAATTGTTATATACATTGGTTCAAAGCAAAATGAATTCAATGCTCCCGCATTACCAGTTAATGTGAAAAATTTTGATGCTGCAACATTACCACCAGAAAAGACAAATTTGCAACTAGTCCACCAAAAGCTGCCATTTCCTTAGTGATTTCAGAAAAAGCAAGAAGATAAGCAGTTCAACAAGTTTGTAGATGTCCTGAAACAACTTCATAATCATATTCCACCCATAAAATTATATAAGACTTGAACTTTATTCGAGTTCCTTAAGCTAAGTAACTTCGACAGGTAGAACAACTTAGTGATATAGGAACAAGGACCAAAAAACTGAAAGAATGAGGTCATTTTCTGTCTTGATTTGCATTTCTACTGTAGCTAAACCTTTGTTGTAGCATTTTGTTGGGAAGCCAGTGCTGCAGCCGTAGCATTGATGTTTTGACTTCTTGGACATTAGTACATTAGGTATTCTTAACTCTAACTCACTTTTAATCTCTTGATCATCTAATTTGTGTGACTGCTGTGATTGTTTTTGAATATTTATGATTAGATAAATTTAGATTATTTTACTTTATTCTCGTGACAACCAACAAACCAATGATTTTATTAGGAATTTGAATCATCACTTTTGAAGCAACGATTTCTATGGGACGATACTCTTATTCACTTTATATTACTTATGGATTGTGTATACTTGCATGAGTGAAGCTTTATTGCGTATGCGATTTTGTTTATCACTTAGGTATACCTTCAAGCTAAATGTTTTTGAGTCTGAGGAGGACTATTTTGGTTTCTGGTCATGATTTTTCGACCGAAAACATTTTCATTCTTCCACCTCCTAACCAAAAGCTTGATTTTTCACATATCAAATTTCTTGCCTTCCACAAATAATCTTAACTAACATCTCTTCTACGTCTCCGACCTAATCCAAACGCAACTTGTTCATTGATTCCCTTCATCAACTTGGTCTCATAGGGAAGACCAAATTGTTCTTGTGGCTTAACTTTTAGGCCTATTATGGGAGTTAGGAGAGAATAAAATAATAGGAAAAAGAATAAGGGAAAGAATAAAATCGATTGAAGTTCAGGAGAGGAAATCCTAAAGTATCATTTAATTGACAGGGAAGTAAAGTTATACTATTGTAATCGCATGCACACTTACCACGTCCCACCAAGCATACTAATTATGTTGGTGTGTAGAAATGCTTTAGTTAATGAAGGCTAGCCGTCAAGAAGCTAGCAGTTGTATGGTGTGCTGAGATAAGGGTATGCTGATCTACTGGGTCAGTTATCGACTAATCTTGTCGGGGCTAACCTGATTTCAACACAATGAGGCCTGTATTTTAACTAGCTAGCTGTCTATGAGGCTTGTCAAATCCGTAGCTCATCTTTATTAAAGAATAAGTTCTTGAGTTAAGTAAAGAAAGTCCTCAGCGAAATGTGTATGTTGCTGGTGAAATAAATTATTGAACACTAGAGAGTAAGATGTAAGATATGGAAATGGTTAACAATTGAAAGCATACGCTAGTGAACGACTRATTAGATTGAGCATGTATTGAGCATTGGCTAAGATAAATGCTTAAGTGAAAAGGTTGATAATAATGCTAAATTCTAACTAAAAGTGAAGTCTAAACATCCGGAAATTAAAGAGTAAGCTATAAATTATCTAGGAAGCCAAATGAATTGTATAAAGCTAACTGGAAAGCTAAGAAAGCTACGTAAAGCTAACTAGGAAGCTAGAAAAAATGCATAAGGCTAAGCTAAACAAGCTCTGAAGTAATGGAAATAAGACTAATAATACTAGAAATTTGATGAATTGATAAAGACTTGAGTTGTTTGGGTTGGCGTAGATTGATTCTCCGGGGGCAGGGGTCCTTTCTTCTTATCTCCTTCCTTTTATACCTAGCAAAAACAATCTTATTGCTTTTTGGCAAAGTAAACCAAAGCCACTCATCCACTTCCTTGCTACATTCCCTCTATCAGCCCATGTCCCGAAATTATGCAAAGTTGGTAGGTAGTGGCCTGAGACTTCGGGTAGGTGGCAGACTTTCGTTTCTAATCTTCGACCAGTCGAGTCATTCTGTTAACATGTTCCATAACGGTTGACGAGAATCTAGGCATTCTTTTTGAGCTTCTATTGATCAAGAATTTCTCTAGGTGTAGCCAATTACTTCTCAGCTGATGAAACGATTGAGATTTCACTTGTTTCCCAAATAATTAGCAAACTATTTTGCTTAGCTTCATTGCATGTTTAGCCATTCAAGTCGGTTGATTTTTGTTGTCAACAACTATTAATCAATATCAATCAAGTCTGATTTAAATTTAAATGAATAAAAAATGAGAAAAGTGAAACACATAAGAGTATTTAGAGTCCTGCTAAAATGGTTATCAAACGCTCTAACTAAATTTAAAATTAAGATTCAAACTTATATAAGTAAATTCAAACATATATAAATAAATTCTCAGAGTTTCATACTTCAATTTGATCAGACGGACCTTACATACTGCTCCCTAAACCTCTTTTTGCCACTAAATCACATCTTTATTGAATATAGACTCTTTAATTGGGCTACATTTCTCGAAGTTTTGTTGCTATGGTTTTAGACTTTTTGTGCGTCATTTGACTTGAATTTATGACCTCAAAATACACTAGCAGACCAATCTCTTAAAATAATATTTATTCAATAATAATAATAGAAAGATCAAAGTAAAACTAATATATTGATAAATACCCCTAATAAATCACTATCTCAATCACACTTTTAGGGACTTATTAGTAGTGCAACTTAAAATCATTATCACAGTTAGAGCATACAAAGCCACCAAAAATGTTTGTGACAATTGAAGCAATAAATGTTTTTAGAGTAAAACAATTTTAGTTTGATTCCATGAAAAGATACCGAATAAGTTTGAAATAAAACTTCACTTGCATTATTAATAAATTAAAAAAAAGACAAGCTTTACTTGAACACTAAGAGAACTGAATTAGAATGTCTATTACTCAGTGTGAGCTGGTCCTCTTTACAATTACAGTGGCAATAAGAGTAAGAAACCATATATCAGCAAGTTAATTTCCTTATAACCAATGATTATTGATCTAAGTGGCAARTAGCTTGGCAACCTTTAAGTAAGGTGTTAAATTTGAATCCTGCAGATAAAAAGAAAGAAGATTGGAAGAGTTTTGTCCCATTTATGGGCCCTTTCAACTAGAATCCTAAGTAATTGAAGTTAAAAATCTCGAATACCGGATAATTAATAAAAATTAATATCTTCATGCCAATAGGGAAACCATTACCATCAATAAAAGATAAAAGGAGATATGACTTAACTTTATTTATCCATTGCAAATCAAACATCATATAGTAACGTCTTATAAATCCCATTACAAACACAAAACCTCCTCCAAGGGCTAGAGAACTTGTGCATTCCCTCACAAAGACCTGATCAGTTTAACCAACCAAGCCATGGCCAAGAATGTTTTTAGCATTATTCTAACAAAGAGCCAAAAAAAATGACCACAATAATAAAACTACCAAAAATGCCCAAATCAGCACCATTTTAGGCTCGGCCTACGCCGATTTGATCTTGCAAGGCTTGAACAGATGTTGGTTAATGTAACACCCCCAGATTAGGAACTGTCATAAACTGAGAGTATTACATCATTTCACTCGCAAATAATCAATTATCATTTAAAACTCAACATTTATTCAAAATAAAAATATAGGGGAAGCCTCAAGAATTTAAAACATTCAGAAATATTAATCGTATTACATAAAATAAGTTTGAAATAAGTTCCCGGGTATCATAGCTCGCCCACAAGCGACCTCCTTATCCAATCTGGTTACATATCATCTGGAATAACACATAAGAAAAGAAATGAGCTAAAAAGCCCAGTAAGTAACCTCATGCATGAATGCATGAACATGTCCTAGATATCATAAAATTTTAAGATTTTGCTTTTAAAATGAAAAACTTTCCAATCATTCCTTTTTTTTTTTTTTGAAATCTCGTACAAAACATTTCCTTCGAAATTCGGTTACAGTAAAACATTCTATTTCCTTTTATTCGTAAGCTCACTAGAGAGTAATGCCTAGCCACTAAGCTCTGCAGTGGGCCATAGTTATTTGGAACCTGATTCCATTTCTACCGATAGAACCGTAAAGCGGTTAACATTCAAAAAAAAGTTTTTTTTCCCATACTTTCACCTCCAAGGAGGAGAACATTCCATTCTTACCTACCCTCCAAGAGGGTAGGGCGCCGGTTCCCCACGCCCCATTTTCCACTCACATCTTTTGTGATTAGGTTTACATTTCTCTCTAAAAATTTTAGCATTTTCAAAACTTTACATTTTCCTTTAAAATTCCATTTACTAAATCATTCACCTTCTAAGTCTGTGAATGGCACATGCCAAATGTGATATAAAATTCTAACCATATGCTCATGACATGGAATACATACAAMCTTATATAACATAACGTTCGACAAATAGTACAAGATATGAAATATAATAACATATCATTTGACATAAAGTGACACAGGATATGAACACATTAACATTCCACACAATTACACACATCAACATGCAATCTCATACACAATATATTAGAGTAATTAAAAGAGTTTAATTTCATTTATTTATAACGTTAACGAGATGGGAGGATTACTTACCTAGAGTCCTTTATGTTAACGGGTTCTTACTTAAGTTGTGAAATGAACTCCTTCAACCGATCTCAATATAAGGCCTCGAAATGACCTAATCGATTACAGAAAGARGGTCTACTTAGTTCGATCGTCCCAACTTAGGTATTATGTGTTTAATCCAAGAATGTCCTTTATTAATTATTAATCCATTCTTAGTTCCTACATTACCAATTATCATGTCTTTTTAAGGTTACAATTTAAATTCCTTAGCTCGGTTATAAATCTAACTATATTCTCTCATCAATTGACTTTAGAGCATAATTATGTACAAGTCATAAAATTTCAATATCATGTGTTAACGTTTTCACCTTTAAGTTCACGATATCCAAATGTCTCGGGAATGGCAATAGGTCCTCAGGCGTTTGGGCGCCTAGGCGCCTGGGCGTCTGGGCACCTGGGCGCGGAGCGCCTGGGTGCTTGCTATTTATGAATTCATTTTTTCGACGGGTTTTGGCGATGGTTAGATCAGCAATGGCGTTTGTTCGGACTTGGCGGATCTGGCGGTGCGTAACCGGTARTKGTGGCCTGCCGGAASACCATGAGACAACGTTCAAAGAAGACGGCAACGACTTGCAGTTTTGGCAGTGACAGCCAAAGGTTCGGTGTCCCTTTCTAAGCGACAAGCAGAGGAGAAGAAGAAGAAGAAGATGAAGGAGGATCTGGGAAGATCCGGTAGGCGAGTAGCTTCTAGAGGAGATCAGCTACCAACCGTAGCAACTCCACTCCAGAAGACGCTCGGTCAAGTCGCAGAGCAACCCTGATGGCGATCTGCGAGCAATATAATAGCAAGCAGACGCGGGGGAAAGAGATCGAACCTGCAGGTCAAGGCCCAAAAGACGAGTGCTCCCTGTTCTGGTCAAAGCCGACGAGTTGGAAGCACCTCGTCGAGCGGCGATCTCCAACACCATTGCTCATCTGGTTGCGCAACAACGAGCAGTAAGGCGGTGACTGAGGCTGCAGCAATAAGGATCAGCAATCTTCGGTTTTGGGTAGCAGACCTTTACGCGGGTGACGCACAGGTTCGATGTCCGAACYGAGCCACGAGGGAAGATCCAGATCCATGCGATGGCTTTGGAATTTTCGGCGGTGAAGTGGCGTCGGGCAGGAGGAAGAGGAGAGAAGAAGAAACGYTGTGGTTGCCACGATGGTCAAGAGGATGGCGGCGGCTGAGAGAGGAAAAGGGCGAGCGAGCAGTAGGATTTCTGGGAGTGAGGGCGGCGACGGCAATGGGGAGGAAGAAGAAGAAGAGGATGCTAGGGTTTCTTCTATTTTATTTATTTATTTTTTTTATTTTGGGCCRTAACCCAAACCCGTCGGGCTTTCCCATTCGTAATTAACCTAAATTCATTAAATTAAATTTAGCGGACCTTTCTTTCGATAAAATCTAGTTTTYCGAACGAAAATGAATTAGCCCAACAAGTCGAGCCTCTAACCAAACGAGGACCCTAATCCGACAAACACGATAATTTCGCACTTTTTAACATATAAATAAAATATTAACCAAATAGAAAATTTTATCAAACCTAGTTGGCTCATAGATTCACACAATCAAATGAAAAATCCATAAAAAGGAATCTCGGGTGTTACAGTTAAGCTTAAATCGGAGCCATTTTTGCATCTTTCCATGTCGTTTTTTTTTTTTAATGCAATATTTGAAATCGTAACTCACGGATCAGACACCATTTTGAGCTAAACAGGGTTCTGTTTGCTCTCATTTTTTACCAACCTTATTTCTAGAGGTACTCAGGACTTACATTTGTCCCTAAGATCATCATTTTATTCCCAGTAAGGCTAAAATAGAAGAGTTATGATATATTTATCCCATAAACAACATTTACATCTATATTTCTATCAATTTCATCTTCAAAAATCCTAATATATATCGATATGAAAATGATGTATTAAAACTCCTCTAATTTCCTTCTCCACATAAGGAACCTAATATTCCTTAACTTTTAGCTGACACTCTCGATAGCCAAAATGTCTCCATGGGACAAGGTCTCGGCCTCTTTCTCCTACTTCCTTGATTCCCTACCCTTGGATTAGAGTTTGTTTGCAAAGGTAAATGGTCTAAGTACAAACACCATGCATGACTTTTGTTTCTCGAAAACACTCAAACCACTCATCATTCACCATAGCTCTATCTAACCTTACCCAAACCCTCTTTACTCCCTCGCCCATTACACCATCTAAATTTCTACCCCACAAACCCTAAATCACATAAACCAACCATCTTAACTCCTCTTCTAAATATGCAATTCGAGCTTTATCTGTTTCAAGATCACCTATTTGCTCATTCGCATATAACACCTCATTGTAATTTATCACACAAATTCATTCTCCCATTGGCCAATTCCTCTCAATAATTCCCAGCCTTCACTCTATCTCTCCCTTACTTGACTACTATAAAATCCCGTAAGAAAATAACTATGGTTTTAGAACTATCCTTTGTGTGAGTATTGTCCCTACCCTACTTCTTACTAGTAGGGTTGTGGCCAATTTTGCAGCCTCAACCTCCCATGCCTTCATTTTCTCACCTACTACACCATAACCCATTTGAACATTAATAGATTAGGCAGCACCGAGTGAATACTCTCGTTCACAATTCATTTTCCCTTGTGAACCATGGTATGTCTAGTACTTGGTTGATTTTTGCTTGTGACATCCTTAAGCACATGAATGTTCACTAGCTGTAAGGGTATGCCTTGGACTAATACCTTATCATTCTCTCCATTCATAGGATCCTTTCCTCATATGGTGGCATTCTTTATCAGCTGGGGTAGGGTTTTCGAGGCATCCTCCAACCTAGGTTAGGTTCTGAGCATAAACTTCTCATCTATAACCTGAGTATCTTCTAAACCCCCTTCCTCCAACCCTGGGTTTGCTCTAGTGCATTCATTTCCACCCACCATTTGCTTGTTGTGCCAGTAGTTTATTTTCTATACTCAACTCTCCACTTAAACTATAATTTCCTTCATCAGATTTCTCCCCCATCCTTTTGACAATCCCTAGTTGTGAGACCAATTCGGCCATAATGAAAACACACAAACGGTAGCCTTTCATACCTAATCATACTTGATTTGCAACCCTCCACTGGCAACATTAGTTTCATGAATCTGCGAAATGGATTAGTTATACTCATGAGCACCTTGAGTTAGAAAAATAGTGCCCCATCTGCATTCCTCTTCCTTATTTGCACCTTTCTTGTAACACCCCTAGATTAAGAACTATACTAACCCGGGAATGTTACTGACTTTACTTATACATATATTAAAAACTACAAAAAACAAAATTTAAATATTTTTATTTTAAAAGGTTTATAAAAATTTCGACAGAATTTCCTTTGTAATATCAAAAATTACCCCCATATACAATCAGAAAATTTCCCAAACATTTTCAATACTCGCATATATAATGTGTTCAAAACCCAACAAACATCTAATATGAAATAATCTTYCGTTCCAACAATCTTTAACCAACTTAACACTTACGTAATTGAAATTCTGCAGAAACTTGAAAGATTTTAATGCATGACTAGATAAATCAATAAAATCGTAAACAAAATACATAAAATCTCTCTATTTAAAACATCACTTTGGGTATCAAGACTGGCACGCAAACAATCACCACACACCATCTAGCTACACATCACCTGAAATGCAAAATGAAGGAAATAGAATGAGCTATAAAGCTCAATAAGCAAATCTCATGCATGAATTCATGTAAAATGCCTTATATGTCATAAATTTTAAAATTTCACTTCCTCAATAAAAACTTTATGGCATTTCCATTTCATAAACGTTCCCATAGAACTTTCATTTTAAAATGTAAGAACTTTTCAAAACCTTTCCATTTCATTAAAGTCGTGAGCTCACTTGGTGTAACGCCTAGCCATTAAGCTTGCAATGGACCATTATTCTTTGGAACCCGATTACATTTTCTATCGGTAGAGCCGCAAAGTGGTTAACAATTCATTAACTTTTCCTTTTACTTTTACCTCATCAGAGGTACATTTTACTTTCATTTCCACCCAACAAGTAGGGTTAGGTCAGGTGCGCCGATCGCCCGCGCCCTGTTTTCCACTTACATCTTTCATGGCTTAGGCTTACACCCCTTTTCCATTTCCTAACTTTCAAAATTCATTACCATTTATAATATCCATTTCCAGACCTTATCCTTTAACTCATTTCCCTTATTAAAACCATGAACATACAACTTCTCGAGGAAAATACATCATGATAATGAAATGAACAAGAAGCAATGTTCTAACGTGTAACAGATAGCATTCTCATAAATTTATTTCAAGATGATCACATAATAAACATACTAGAACAATTATCATATATCATATTACATTCAAAATGGATGTTCATATGAAAAGAATGGAGTTTACTTACCTGAAGTCCTTTAAGTTAGAATTCTACTTTAAATGCAATTGGAGTCCCTTGGCTGCCTACAATGTCAATGTGCCAGAAAATATCCTAATATTTATTACAAAAGAAAATTCACTTTACATGACTATTCGACTTTAAAACATTATATTTATCATACAAACGCCACTCGTCCATAATAAACCGTACTTAAATTTTTGATATTGACAATATAACATACCAAAAGTACAAGTTATTTCATGGTTCTCGACTCTCGCTAACAATGACAATGACAACCATAATCACAATACATTCCAAAAAACATATCCCCATATTAATTTATATACAACCTTAAATCATGTATAAACAAAATTTGCATTTTCTACAATCATCAATACGGAACACAATTATATAAATCATTTGATTAATGAAATCAAAGAAACAATGGTTTCACCTTTAATCTTGCAAATTCTATGTGTTGTGTATGGAGCTACATTGCGCATTGGGCATGCTAATGGGCAGCGTGCACGCGCAACTGATAGTGCACTATGCCTGGGCAAGCTCTGGCAGTCTGTTCGGTCGGCGACTGCAGATCGGTTGGAGAGATGGAGAGAATCGGCGAYAGCAATCAGACAAGCACAACAGCAACTCTGGTGAACTGGTTGGGTCTAGTCCAAGCAGCATCGACATCTGGTCGCGACTCCAAGCACTGGCCAACGTTCGATCTGTGAACGGCAGGAGGGGTGATCCAGATCTGGAACTCCCTTCTTTGGTCACGGCATGCAGCAGATGACGTGTTGCGACGGGCGACATTCTCAAGCACTGGCGTGGGTAGCCTGTGAGCAAAGATCTCGAGCAGATCTAGACCTGACGAGCTCAAATCTGGGTAGAAACGGGGAGCAGCGATGACAGTTGAAGCAACGATCGGCTACGTGTGCAACTTGTGTAGATGCAGAGAGGATGACTGCGAACTGGCAGCAACCGACGAGCAAGCTTCTCTCGTCTCGAGGCTTCTTTGAGTAGCCGAAATTAAGTTGAGCACTGGTAAGTGGCGGCGGGCAGAGGTGCAGCAAAAACCAGCGGCTCTAGTCAAGGTTGAGTAGCCGACGAACTGATCCCTGGTCGCGAGGGGCGTGCAGAGATGGTCGGCGACTAGTCCCGGTGCAGAAGTCCAAATGGTGGTGCGGCAATGGCAAGGGGAAGAGAAGGGCGGCGTCGATGAAAGTGTTTTTGGGAAAGGGGTGGCGGTGGCTGAGGGTGTTTGGAGATGGGGGGAAAGTTAGGTTTAGGTTTTCCAACCTAATTCACCTTTTTTTTTTTTAAAATAAATAAGCCCTAAACAATCCTCTTTTAGGCTTTCTTATCCCATAACCATCCAAGCCCGATAAAATTAAAGTCCAAGGCTTTCCTTTGGGCCAAAATCAAATATTAGATTAGTTTTAGGTTTCGAATAAAAAATGAATGAGCTTTAACGGGTCAAGCCTAAATTAATTAGTTAAACCTCTAATTCAATTAGCACGATAAATCCCATAATTAGATAAACGTATTCTCACATTAACGCACAATAAACAATAATAATAGAGATAACTTATTAAATTCTAATTAGCACATGGGACATTGGAGCCTCCAATTCCTTTCGCTACAAAATAACCAAAAACACCAAAATTTCATGATAATAATTAAATCAATGAATTCGCATATAAATTTTATGATTATATTAAATTCATAAAAATAAAAAATAACATCTTGGGTATTATATCTCTCACATCATCAAATTATTATGCCATTTTCGACCCTACCTCCTATGTATAACAAGTAATAGAAAGGCTGTGGACCTGTACCTAGAAAAAGGCTAGGTCCAAATGTTTATCTTGTYCATCCATCCCCTCCTGCCATGGTTACCCAACAAGTAAGCTGTTCAAAACACCATGGATTCTACTCGAGAACTTAGTTCACAACTTCATCTTCCTTGAAGAAAATCTCCAAATGAAACAGAGGGTTTTAAAAAATTTATAGCAAATTCAAATTAATCCAAATGAGAGGTAAGCATTAGAGAAATTGCAGATTCTAGTGAATATAAATCTCGACAACCTTGCTAGTTGATCATAAGCCAAAGTTACTACTCAGTGGAGTGATCAACAGATGCTACCATTAGGGTCATATGCATAAATTTTTGTTCTATTCTACAAAATGATTGTAACTTATGAGTTAGTACCAATGTTCCTAGAGCATGATGCCTCTAAATATATATGTTATGCTAAATTGAAAGCAGCTTTGAGTTCTTGAAATAAATTAGGTCATGCATATTTTGGTCCTAGTTCATGTGTAATGATATCAAAGCATATCAGTTCCCCCATTAGCATTTAACTTCTACTGCATACTATCTCCTTGATAGTCATTCACTGAGTTGTTGCCAGTATTTTCTCTGTCCCAATGGATATAACTGATCAAAAGATCTTCACATACTAGTTCATTCAACACACCYAGCAAAAAGAACTAAAAGGTATAGTAGGAAACTTTACCATGTTTTGTAGGAACATTGCCTAGAATATTTTGCTTCTTTCTTGCAAATATCTCAAAATGCTAAGATTYTGTGTACATCTTATAACTAGACCAATATGGTGCAGAGACTAGAGAAAATTGATTAGTCCATCCATGTTACTTTTTAGAAGAACTTTATTTTATAGCCATCCATAATGTGTTGTTTCTTCAGGTCAGCTATTTCTCTTCAAATCTGTTGGTGATTCAAGGAACACGATCTTAAGTACTTGAAAAGGTTGGACCAAGCATAAAAAATTTTTAAAAGTACTTTTCTAAGTTGATCTCTTATAACATTTCAGCAAGGTAGATTTCCCAACTTAAAGAAGGTTTTGCGCTTGTAATGTAGAACTTCTAGAACAATCTAGTATCTGATATGACACTATAACGGGTCACCATTGTTTCAAACGATAATATGATGAATGTGAAACTTCATCAAATGCTAATAAGAGGGAAGCAAATATCTAACAAGTTGTAGTCTAAGAACCTGAAGGGATAGATCAAGATACTCTTTTATTATGAATGGCTTCCTAGAAATTGCAGGCGATAAAGTAAGCTGAAAGAATTCAACTTTTGAGAGATGAATTGATCAAAAACTAAAAATATCTAACTAAAAGGCTATTAACCACCTCCAGAAATTAGGACTAAAAATAGGTAATAGAAATTAGGAGATTGAAATGAGATTGTATTGCTGAAGCTTTAAAGTTGGAGCTAATTTCACCTTTTCTAAACCTCCTTCAAACCGCCCACAAATTTGCTAAGCGCTTTACATAATGCACACCTACAGCCACTCCCAACTTGACAAAATTGGCTAAAGCTCTTAAGATCAGAGCTAATAATTCACCTTCGTTGAATCCATTCGTTGCCAAGGAAGAATAGAAATTGAATCTTCTTCTCATTAAAGAATGAAGCATAGACCTGAATTTGGACGATTATAAAATGTTGCTGCAACTTTTAAAAGGGAAGTACAGGTGAAGATGATGCTCTGAAAGCCACAGATTTCAGCCTCTTCGTCTTCTAGAACCCAAGTACATTGTAAAATGTTGCTTCCCGTGTGCTCTATGCTTATTTAGGTGTTTTTTTTGTTTCTTCTTTCATTGTTGCTTCTGGATTGACTTCTGATATAGTCTCTTATGGATTGCTAGTTTATTTTAGCCTTTTTCTTTGTGTCTGTGCTCTGGTTTTGACTAAAGCAATTGATTAGCCTAGAAGGATTACTCCAGTAATTTTATTTATCTTTCAGCTGTTCCTTTCTTCTATTTATGATTTGGAAATATTGAGAGCATGGTGTACTAAATGAGGGTTTCAAGCGTTTTATATTATTATTTGTTGGCAAAGTTAAATGCATAGTCTGCCTCTTTCTGAGATTAATAAGCTCATTTGTAAATAGTGCCTAGTTCTGTTGAGTATTTATCTGCTCTGTGATTTAGCATGTTATATGATGAAGTGATCCCTTCAGCCAAAGAGCTTATCACACTCATATCATGCAACTGTACTCGCTTGCTTGGTACAATAGAGTCAACCGCTCTAGGCTAAATCTCCTAATCGAGGATACGACAACACATAATTCAACCTAGGTGCCCTTGGGGCAATGTCTGCCCATGCATTATCAGTCTGCCACAGACATCCCAGGCATTTGGCCAAGGGTGGACTTACTCTGATATTGTCACTTGAACTAGTTCAAGAGGTACTCGTACCGGGGACCAACCAAACAGGGTACTTTGCCTGCCAAACTAGTTAGTCAGATCTTATCCATTGAGTACCCAATACAATCTGTCAATTCAATCAAGCAAGCAAAAGGTGATCTCACAATAAGTTTTCGAAAATAGTTGATAGTTTTAGAAAATAGAGATCACGAGTTTTGGAAAATATTTTCCTTGAAGTGTTTTAAGGAAGCTTTTGAAAATAAATTTTCCTAAAGTTTTCAAAAATCGAGATAATTTTTTAAAAAGGATAGATTTGAAAAACATTTTTTAGAAAGCATTTTTTAAAAATGATTTTAAAAACATTTTTGGGGGAAAAGAAAAATCCAATCAAAGTACGCTTTTAAGAAAATAGGCATGTTATGATAGCTTTGAAAATCAGAATGAAAATCATTTTTATCTAGTACATTGAAAAAAACACATATTTTGAAAGTTTAAAAAATYGGGGGAACTCGCTTGTGATTCTGGTTACTTAGTAAATCTACTATCTGTTATTTCCTAAGAATAATGCACAAGAAATCTTTAGTGATCAATCAGAATAAAACTCACACCCCAATTCATAACTTAAAAACCTATTAAAGTAACTCGGCTTTATCGTTTTTATGAGAAAAATCAGTTTTATGAAAATAAATATATTTTCGGGCTAAGACCAAAAGATTTTGAAAAATAAAATATACATATAACTTAGATTTGTGGACATCCCATTCATGGCTCATTTTACGATGAAGTGATCCCTTCAACCAAGGAGCTTTACGAGATTTATAGTAAAGGCAACTACTTGCTTCCAAAATTTGTAGGCCTTTTTTTTTCGCTTTTGGTAGGCTTGCAAATGGTGACCCACATGGAGTTTCCTTTGACGATTGGGTCCAGTTTTGGTTTAGAGGACAAACCAGATATGCATCACTTCCTTCAAGACTATATAATTGGTGAAGTATAGCAAAGTCGATGATGTTGCATAATTTAACAGGAGTGCAATAGTACTTTCTTGACAATTATGGAGGGAGAAAGTGAACCTTTTGATGTACTCAATATTCCAAAGACTTTGAGAGAGGAGGTATACTTGGCTACATTTTTATCTTATTGGATATGTAAATTTGTTCTTCCAGGTAGAGAGGTCAATTGCAGCCGTCCTGGTGTCTTAAGCTTGCTAGCCTTATAGCTTTCAGGTGAGAATTCTCACTTGTTATACCGACTTTGGCGAGTATTTACAATGACTTGAGCATGGCCTCCCAGTTCCCATTTTTAAAGGAGTGTCGTGCAACCTTCCCCATTCATTATGTGTAAGCGTGGATTGCTCAATAGTTTGGCACACATTAGGAGAGCAATAATTGCTCTTCAGTTGCATGGATGGCCAACTTTCATGGAGAGAAGATAGCAAAATATTTCTCTCTTTTGGAAGTAGAAGCAATTTTTAGACATATAGATCCTTTTACAATGAAATGTAATAGTATGATTAGTGACTTCGAGCGATCTTTGACTAATAATAGGTCCTTATGATCGACTTGGTTTGACTATTTTGTCCGTTTACACTCTAATATTTTGAYCCTTCAACAGTATACCATGTATATGATAGAACCTTATAGTCCCACAGATTCTGTAGGTAATTTGGGTCTAGTCAAGATATTCCTAGCGACTTGAGAGAGAAAACCTATTCTTACTCATTGAAGGATGTGACTCGACTTTGAAAATCATCTAGTCGCCTTAAGGCAAACTTTCTAGTTGTACTTCTAGCGAAGACGTCAAAGCCATTTGCTACCAAATAATACAATGCTTGGTGGGACTCTCGATCGAATGGAATTGCAAGAGTTTCCTCTAAAGGATAAAGTATAGCGATGTCAATCCTTTAAGACCTTATTCTATGGAGATATTGGTGCTACTTCTAAAGAAGTAGCAGTCCCTCCAATGAACAAGATACTGTTACGCATCCCTACAGCGAAATTTAAGTTTGAAGTTGTGGGTCCTTCTAAAATTGGCGAGCAAGTTGATACTATGAAAGTGTAACGGTGAGTGATGCTAAGTGAGATTGTCTATATAATCACCTTTTGAAAAAGAAGAAGACATTGGGTGGCGCTACTACTTCTTTTGGTTTTTGAAGGAGTACCTAGTTCGACTATGTCTYCTCAAACTTCAGCACTGTATGTAAGTATATCACTCTAAAAATAAATACATTTAATTTTAGATTTCTTCTAACTCTTTGATTTTCACAGTTAGGGGTACTTGATGGTTCTTTGCATTACGGATGAAGTTCCTCTTCTTATAGACAGGATTGAAGTGTTTTGCCTCAAATTGACGTGTGCAAGAATGATGATGATACTGCTCAATCTCCTATGATTGTTCTGCCATTGATTAGCAACCTTGTTGGTGAACCAACCAGCATACCTTTGGAGACAAGTGGTCCACATCTTTCTTCATGCAATGAAAGGGCAAGGCCTTCTCAAGGGCAATCTGTTGCTGCCGCCATTTCTGAGTTCCATATAGTTGACATTATAAAGGTTGTTCAACTTCAATATCTTCAAATTTTGTGGCACCAAGTTATTGAGAAGCTTATTCGACTGGCAATTGAGTCCATTTCTGCTATTCAAGAAGTGTGGATAGTATTTGAAGAGATGAAGAAAATGAGTTCCATTGATTTTTCTACCTTTAAGAAGTATTTGGTTGACCTTTTTGAAGGAGCTTGCAAATATGACTCTTTAAGGTCCTCTACATGTGACTTGATGACTAAGTAGGTATATTTTTAGTCTCTTTCTAGAGCCAAGTCGCAACTTATAGAGTCCAAGATGGCCCACCAGACGATATCTATGGAGATTGACAACTTGCAGGAGGAACTTGACGCTCTTTTGAAGAGGAAGAAAGAACTTCAAGGCGCACTTGACAAGAGCCTCAAAGAGTTGAAGAATGTGGAAGTCGATTGTTTCACCAAGAGAGACGAGGTTACTGCTATTGAAAATACTCCCTTTAAATCAAATGAGCTCGTATAGAGCTTGGAAGATATGAAGGAGCTTCTGGAAGAAAATAAGCAAGAGATAGTTAACTTTCAGTTCAATGTTTGAATGGACTTTGTTTCATGCCCCCTACTTAAACACTTATTTACATATAATGAATAAATAAAGTATACATTTCTTCTTCTTCTTTTTGTTGGTTTTTTTATTTATAAATTGTTTACTTAATTAAGGACTATCTAGTTTGTTAGGTTATGACTGAGCTTAGAAATTAACTTCCAAGCTGCCTCATATACTTAAAAGAAATCAAGTCAAAATGTAATTCGAGAATGTGAAAGAATTTGTTGGGAGAGCCATACACAGTTTAACTCTTGCTAGCCAAGAGTGTCCATTTGTACCAACTTAGACTTGTTGGGGTGTCTTAGCGATTTGTCCACAAGCGATACATTTGGTGGTTGTTTTCTATAGTTTTAGCTTATGTAGACTAGGAGCAACTTGAATTTTGTTTGAGGCATTTAGATAGTTTTAACTCTTATCAAAGAGTTTGTGTAGTTTATGCTCGTATACTAGGAGCATCTTGAATTTTTTTTTTTTGTAATTTATGCATAATAACGCTTTAAATACTTGCCATTGATGGGGCTAACACTTAATCCATCTTTGTCAACAAGCTGGTATGAACCACTTAAATATATTTCTTGCACAACATATGCACCATCCTATTTTGCTTTGAGCTTCTTAATCTTTTGAGGGTATATGATCGGCCTTTGAATTATGAGCACCATGTCACCCATTTGAAAAGAATGATGATGAACTTTCTTGTTGAAGGCTCTAGAGATGCGGGCTTGATAATACTCCAAACATTTTGCACTTCCAAGATTTTTTCATCAAGAGCTTTTAACTCTTCAAGACATGTAATACCGGAGATTTAATTTCTATTTTTCTTTTCGAACATTATATATATATATAGACAATTTATGCTCTAAATCACTAATTAGATTGTATTCATGATTGTCAGTAAATTGATTAATTTACGACGAAAAGACTTGGACGCCGTAACGTTTGATGTACCAATCAGTAATAAATAATTATTTTATTGATTTATTATTTGTTATGCGTTAATGTGTGAGCATGTTTATCTAAAGTTGAAATCTTTTTACTTTATTTTAATTAGAAGTCTTAGTTAATTAATTTAGACTTGACCCGTTATAATCCGTCCTCTTTTTATTCAAATCTAAAATCGGATTTGGAGTTCAATTTTGAGCCAGAAGAAAGCTAATAGATTTTAATTTAGTTGGGCTTAGTGGTTAAGTAATAAAAATGGCTCACGAAGAAATTTTAGTTAGGGTTAAGTTAGCTTCAAAAAAATAAAACTATTTAAAGATGAAGATTACTATTCATCTTTTTCCCAAAGAAAACCCTAAACCTAAACCTCCTAACCATAGCCGCCACCAACCGGCGCCTCGTCCCTCTGCCCTTACGATGCTGGCGTTCCCATTCTCTCTCTCCTCTTCTCTACCAGTGCTAAACGCCACTCCATCTCCTTCGTTCTCGTTAGGTGCCCAGGTGCCTACTGACTAGGTGACCAGATGCCCAGCGACCAGGCGCCCAGGCTTCTCGGAGACCCGATGACCAGGCAGCCTGATGCCTAGTAACCAGGTGCCTAGGAGATCAGGCACCGTGTGCCATCCGCTCGGGCCAGTAGTGTGCACACAGCACTTGTGCAACCAAGACCGCCGTTCGCATGCCCTAAGCGTATTTCTTTCCCGAGCATGATTGACGCCATTACACCTTAGACTCGATACCACACCTAAGGTTTGAGATTCGAGGTGACTCCTTAGTTTCTTTATATAAATTAACCGAATGGCCTAGGTTTTGTATTATGTAATAATAATTAAGAAACAAAATATGGAATACGTTTAATGTGAAATTTAAGTTAGTATGTAAAGTAAAAAGGAGGATATAATTCTAGAAATATATTAAAATATAATTTAGGGTGAAATTAGGATCTGTATGATAAAATAACATATATTGTGATTACAATTATTATTGTTATTTTAAGAACAAATTAGGAATCATGAAATTAAATTGTACTATTAGTAGTTCGATTTTTATTGACATGAAGATTTATCTTGAGAAATTATTAGTTAAGGCCACCATAAGAAAAACGATGAAGGTATTAACGGTAAACATCTGTGTTAAACAAATGTGTTTGGTTAAACAAGTTTAGATGAATATCCTTTGTGTAATAATATTAGGATACTATGGCACATTAACGTTGTGGACAACCAAGACACCCCGCTAGCGAAAGTAAACAAATTTACTAAGGACTATATGTAAGTAACTTCTTACATTCTCATTAACGTCTATGTGTTATGGTTATAATTAAATTGCTCTTAGGTGAATTGAATGTGTATTGAATCTGAGTTCTATGAAGTAAATTCCGACATTCTCATTTAGTGATGATGCAAGTGTGTTGTTATTATGATTGAATCTTCTTATGTGAATTGTATGTGAATTGATTATCGCTCATGTGTTATAATGTGATATTATTTCCAGAATGTGAATTTTATTACTCATTGACATGTTAGAAATTTTAAGTTAAGGGTTCATRTGGTCCGTGAGCATGTAGATTGCAGTAGTTGCATATTTTGCTGTAAATTAATCAATTTAATAACAATCATAAATACAATCTAATTAGTGGATTAGAATATAAATTATCTATATTCATATATATATATATATATATATATAGATATATTTATATATATATAAAGTTTGAAAGAAAAATAGAAACTAAATCTCGGGTATTACATTTATGAACTTATTGAAAGTTTAAAATTTATTCCTTTAATTGTCAAAAGCTTCCGCTGAAATTTTAGATATATGAGAATTAAGTTGGTGATATTTCCGGATAACGGTAGTTTCTGATATGGGGGTGTTACAAGAAGTAAAGGCACGTTTTCTTATTCTTTGAGCCCTTCTTAGATAGCTATACTTAATAAAGGTAACTGATGCTTAAGAGAGAATTGCTTCGATGCCATAAGCCAACGCATAACGCGTAGCTTGTGTTGGAGTCCAATATGTTATTTGATATGCCCATARAGCTTCTCCAATTTGTAGATGCCAATCTCTTTTTAGTCTATCGATAGCTCTTTTCAATAGATTGCATAGAGTCTTGTTAAAGGCTTCAGCTAATCCATTAGCAATTGCATAATACATCACAGAGTTATATTTCTTGAAGTTGAATTTTTCACAAAGTCTTGTCATTGCACTATTGCGAAAAGACTTTCCATTATAAAAAATTATGCATCTTAGGACTCTATAGCAATATATGATATTTGTGCAAATGAGGTCAATAATATTATACTTTTTCACTTCCCTTAGCACCACAGCTTCAGCCCATTTTCAGAAATAATTTGTCGTTGTTAAGATAAACACATGTCCAGTAGATGACTTTGGCAATGGTCCAACTATATCGAGCCCCCATGTGTTGCACGACCATGCTGCGATTATTGGATGCAACGATTCTGGTGGCTAATGGATGTAATTGTCATGAATTTGATAAGCTTGACATTTATGGGTATATTCCAGTTGTAGGCCAGTAATATCATATCATTTTAATCTGAAAATGTAGTTTGGGTCCGGATTAATGAGCCCCACAGACACCAAAATGAACTTCTGCTAGTGCTTGCATTACCTCATCTTCTCCTAGAAAACGTAAGAAGACTCTTCAAATGATATTTGAAAGTAAAGAAACCTTGGAGCCCCGTTGTCGGATGTTACTTTTCCTATGTGGTTCTTTAGGCGGGATACTGTAATAAAAGTAATCAATGATTGGTTGACACTAGTTTTTCTTTCAATATCACTGGCTGAAATAACATTGATTGTGCTATCTGCATCTTCTCATTTGTCATCTTCATCTTCATTTTCTAATAAAAGGAGGCACTACCAATTTTGAAAAATTGATATTTGATTTTTTGGATCCGGGAATGAAAAGATAGAAGCTAAATTTGCCAAAGTATCTGCCTGTTTGTTTTCATTCCTTGGCACATGTTCTATAGTTGAATCTCCCAACCACTCCATTATTTGTCTTGYGTACTTGTAATAAGGAAGGAGTTCGGGTTTCTTCACTTCATAAACATCAAGGACTTGATTGATTATCAGTTTCAAATATCCATAGACTCTAAGTTCAACTCTTGCATTTTCATGGCTATTTCCAACCTAAGGATGAGATCTTGATATTCGGAAACATTGTTTGAACATTCTTGAGTCAAAGAGAACGAATATGGTAGGACATGGACTTTAGGTGTAACAAAGACTATTCTAGCTCTAGTTCAGTTTCAATTAACAGCTCCATCAAGATACATCTTCCATGAAGGCAAGACTTTAACTAACAAAACATCTTCATTTGGAAAATCATCAACCAAGTCCCATTTAGTATGTAAAGGATGACTAGCCAAGAAATCCGCCAAAACTTGACTTTTCACGGCTTTATGAGGGATATAAATTATCTCAAATTATTGCAATTGCAGGTACCATCTCGCTAAGCGATCAGAAAGAAAAGGTTTAGTCATTACATACTTGATTGGATTTGCCTTCGAAATGAGACGCACCATATGACCTTGAAAATAGTGTTTTAGCTTCTGGATTGCGAAGATGATATCAAAGCTTAACTTTTCTATAGATGAATACTTCAACTTTTTTGGAGTCATTGCTCTACTTAAGTAATACAAAGAAAGCATTTTCCTTACCTTCCTCTTTCTTGAGCAAGCATAGCCTTAACCAAACATTCTTGGGCAGAGATATAGAGCAACAAAGGCTTCCATTGTTTCAGGGCAGCCAAAACAGGAGATTTCACCAGGTATGCTTTTATACTTTTGAATGCATTGATACAAGCTTCATTCTATTCAAAAGGTATATCTTTTCGCATCAATCAGTTGAATGGTTGACACCTACTAGCAAGATTTGAGACGAATTGACGTAGATAAGCCAATTTCCTTTGTAAGCTTCGTATATCATGCACGTAACAAGGCTCTAACATTCTTAATATGACATCTACTTTGGCTTGGTTAATTTTAATGCCGCGTTGGAGCACAATGAAGCCTAAAAATTTCTAGAAGCAACTCCAAATGCCATTTTAAATGATTAATCTTAAATTGATGATGGCATAGTCGTTTAAAAACTTTTCTCAAATCTTTTAATGATCACCTCATTTTCGTGACTCTACGGATAGATTATCCATATAATATTCAACATATTTGTGGAGCATGTYATCAAATATTATYTGCATTTCTCATTGGTATGTCGCCCCTACATTTTTCACACCAAACGGCATCACCCCATAGCACTAAATATTCTTAGAAATGCGAAAAGTAGTCATCTCTTCATCCCTTGGTGCCATTCGTATTTGATTWTAGCCAAATGACCCATCTATGAAAGATAAAGCCTCATGTTTAATGGTAGCATCGACCATGAGTTAGGTAATAGGAAGGGAAAAATCATTTTTCGGACATGCATTGTTCAAGTCTCTGGAGTCAACACATACTMRRATTTGACCTTTTTTTTTTTTTTTGGTATAGGCACAATACTAGAGATCCACGTAGGGTATTTGACCTCTCAAATGAATCCAGCCTCAATAAGCTTGTTAACTTCTGCTTCGATCGAAGGGGCCAACTCAGGATGAAAGCACCTTTGTCCCTACTTTATTGGTCTAGCTAATCATTTGATAGTTAAAAGATGAACTGCAATCTTTAGGTCTAAACCTGGCATTTTTTTATATGTCCAAGCAAAGATATCTCTAAATTCGTGCAGAAGTTGGATACATACTTCACTTTCTTTTGGAGATAAAAGAGCTTTTATGTAGATTGGGCGTGATCCTCTTCTGTGCTAATGTTGACTTTTTTTAATTCATCCACAGTGGCTTTGATACCTTCCTTAAGTTTAGGAGGTGCCTCTTCAGTATCTTCTTCTTTATTATGTTTATCAATAATGCTGATATGGTAAGATGAATCCATACTCTCTTTATCTTCTTCCTTTGGTTTTGTATGAACTACAATTTGCAGTTTAGCTTTGAGAACATTATCGCAATCCACGAGAAGTGTATTTTTCCTCCTTATTCTGGAAGGTATTCTACTTCAACACTAATTTGCATCGATCTTCACATATGAAGGTTTTTCAATGGTCTGAATTGGCTTAAACTTCCTTGGCTCCTCCAAGTCTCTTGAAGACATAATTTTTGTTCGACCTTCTCCTTGAGGTCCTAACCACTTGAAAACTTAGGCATGGAAATTTCCTTCCCCTAATCAATCAAAGACTGACTTTCGACCCACCGTTAAACACTCATCTTCCACTGTGATATAATAATTACTGACTTGCTTTATTGCTATATGCACAGGTACAAGCTGGTTGAATCCAATGCCCGCGTGCAAACTTCCCACAGAATACCGATTTTGTTTCAGAATCTTATGTGTCTCATTGAAGCCATTATCCTTTATTTCAAAAATTTTAGGAATAAGCCTTCCTAGGACATTTTGACTTCATGAATCATACCCAGCTTTAGCTAGAAGTTTGTATACATTAGGATCGAAGCCATCTTTAGTCTTTTAGAAGGTTCGTTTTCCACCATTAGGCCCATCTCAGGCCATGCAAAACCCTTCAAAATATGCTTTGACTACTTTAGCACTTCAATCCTAGTCAAAAGAACGGTGAATCCTTTCAAAGCTTCGAATTTAGTAAAAAGAGACTGACCTTCTTTCCTCATTGATCTTGGAGTATTGCGGAGGATAGTAGGTGCTTGAATATATTTTGCTTTTATCTTAACGTTTTCACCATTACCCAGGAATTTTCGCAGAATGCTGAGGTTCTTCCTTCAAAAAGGGTTGAAATTTGGAAATGAAAACACCATTACCATAAACTTTGTTCTTTAGGGCTACCTGACTTTCATCAAACGATATATTTTTTCCTCAAGGTAAAAATTTGCATCTACGATATATGCTTTTGCCTTCGTAAAGGGCTTGTCATCCACGTTCACCTTCTTCACATCACTATTATTGAGGTACTTGAAACATTGGTGGAGTGTCAAAGGTACAATTTCATCGTCATAAAGCCAAGGGTTCCCAATAACATACTGTAAGAGGTTTTAGAATCGATCACATGGAGCAGAATACTTGATGACATCTCGTCAATTAGCAAGTCTAATCGAGTAGTGCCCAATGTTCTCTGACCTCCTTGATTGAAACCCCGGATCATGAGGTGACTCTAGGAGAGTACTTTCGTGGAAATACTGAATTCTTTTAACATGCGCAAAAGAAGAATATTGAYTGTAGAACCTCCATCCAAACAATATTTGATTTATCTTCTTTTCTAGCGCATAGCCAGATACAAATAGAGTTAGGTTATGAGGTTTTGAACCCAGCAACAAAACTTCATTAATGAAAGTTATGGCCATTATACATGCAACTGAATTTGAAGTGCATCCCTCGATTTGCACAGGACAATCCTCTTGAATTGAATTTTTTGGAGAGGAAGGGCCAGAATCATTTGGCTAGCTTTACTGTGACAGAAAAAGAGATGATTTCAAGATTATCAGTCAATGTTCTTGAAAAGAACTCTCCCAATGTAATCAGTCGCTGACACTTTCATGATGCATAAAACCTTCGACTTGTTGATGACTTTCTTAGGAATAACCTTATCTGGCTTAGGTACTTTCCTTCTTATTGCTTTGCTTCTTTCAATTGGTTTCTTATTTGCAAATTTCTTTTATAACTTCTTCAGCGTTTCATAACTACTCAGCCTTTAGAATCAGCATCATCAGCTTTGCCACCTTCAACATTTTCAAATGCCTTTGCAACCGTATCTACCACTATGTTAGTTGATTTGTAATAAGATTTAGTTTGGGTCTTTATCTTGAACTTCATCACGTCAAACTACCTAAATTTGATCTCAACAAATGTTCAGGTGATCACGAAATGTGCGCAACATTACATCGATAGATTTGGAGGAGAGAGCATTTGACATAATGCTTGTATGATTAGTAGCTGCTTTTTCTTTCTCTAGAAAAATGCCCCCCTTATGAACCAATCCTATGACTTTATCCTTAAAGATGAAGCATTTCTAGATCGGGTGCCCAAGAAGACAATGATATTTGCAGTAATTTAGATCTCCAAGCCGTCTTGCTTTTTCTAGCTGTTTTATCTCTGGCAGTTTGATATCCCAATTTTCAACATGTCATCAAACATTTTTGAGATGTAAGAATTGAGAAATGAATATTCTTCATTTTGCATATCTTTCAAAGTCATATGTTTTCTTCTAAKATCTAGAGTAATATCCTCCTTCTCTCTAAACTTTCTACTTACTTTTGTAGGTATTCTGACAGGTGTTGTAGTTGTTGTCATGGATGTTTTTTGTCAGAATGGATGATTGCTTATTCCCTGAAGTCAAACTTTTCTTTCTTTCATGTCTCGGGTACCAAAACTCCTTGATTTCCGTTCGAATTAGAGTTGCTATGCATATTCTTACCTAATATTACTTTTTGATGCAAAATTACACATGAGTAACATGCATAACTCTGGTTACTAGGCAAATCAAGGCAWTGGAGTAGTTATTATAGTGTAATAGTGAATCAATAATTCAAACCAATGGATACCACCCAAACTTGTTCGAAATTTTATTTCCAAAAGATTTCATTCCATTTCCAAGACTAATAATGGGTTTTCACAATTTAGTTTCAAAAGCATTTGTAAACTTAATCAAAATCTCATTTATGTCTTTAAAAGAGTGGGATAAACAAGTATTGATCAACAATAATTAAGCTATGACCATACATGGCACCGGAAACTTAAGGGATCACTCATACTTAGCAATATTTGGACTAAGGAGAGGAATCTGTCAACTAGTAGCAATTATATCCGAGGAAGTAGCAAAACATAAAAAATAAGTTAATGTTGTGTCGTGTCTATGACAATTAAGTGGCATCAGCTGAACACATCATTGAACAAAATTTGTAAATAAATAGTAAATAAACTCAATGTCGTACACAAGCTACAACAATATAGTTACATTAGCCTATCGCAACATTGAAAAAAAATAGGGAGAGAAGCAGGAAATGAAGTCAATATCTAACTTTAAGAATAGCAATTAAGTCAAACTCAAACTCCCCTTTTAGTTGAAATCTTCCTGCGTTGCATTAGGTGCAGTGTCATAAACATGGTCCTTATGTAACACCCCCAGATTAGGAATTGTCCTAAGTCGAGAGTATTATATTACCTTACTCATAAAAGGATCACTTACTGTAGGAAATAAAAAAAATGTTTAGACCCTTGTCTTACAGTTTTATAAAATTCGGCAGAGTTTCCTCTGCAATTTCAAAAACTATCCCCTGTTTACATTCAAAAGATTCTCAAACTTTTTCAACACTCATAGACAACATTCATTCAATAGCCAACAAACATCTAATATAATAAATAATATTTCTAACAAATCCCTTACCAACCTAACATTTATCAAAAACGAAAACTTGCGGAAGCCAAAAGAATTTAAAGCACGATATGCTAAACCAATAAAGAATATCTTAATAATAATACACAAAAACTATTATATCGTATTCAGTAGAATTTATTTAGAAAGTGCTTCGGGTATCATTGCTTGCCCACAATCGACCTCCTCGCACCTTCTGACTAAACATCACCTGAAATGCAGAATGAGGGAAACGGGATGAGCTATAAAGCTCAGTAAGCAGATCTCATGYATAAATACATGATTAATGCCCTATATATCATAAATCATAAAATTTCACTTTTCTCAAGGAAAACTTTCTAACATTCCCATTTCATAACCTTTTCATAAAATCTTTCCTTTCCAARAAGAGAACTTTGTAAAATCTTTCCATTTCATTACATTCGTGAGGTCACTGAGTGTAATGCCTAGCCATTAAGCKCTGTAGTGGGCCATTATTCTTTGAAACCCGATTATATTTTGACCGGTAGAACTGCAAAGCAGTTAACATTCCTTTATTTTTTCTTTCATCTTTTCACCTCCTAAAAGGTGAACATCACATTTTCCTACCCTCCAAGAAGGTTGGGTCGGGTATGCCGGTCCCCCACGCCCTATTTCCCACTCACATCTTTCATGGTTAGGTTTACACTCCTTTCCAAAAATCTTAAAATTTTCCTGCACATGTTACATTTATAAAATTCATTCCCCTTAAAAATTCATTTCCTAAACTATTCACTTTCTAAATGTATGAATGGCCTATGCCAGGAATGATGTAGAACACTAACTATATGCCCATGACCTGAAATGCATACAACTGTATTTAACATACTATTCGACATAATAACGGTACAAGATGTGAAACACGTGTAAACATTCCACACAATCAACACATTTCATAACATAATCCCATACTGCCACCACATAACACACAACAAAAGAGATAGGCGGGTATGGGGGTTTACTTGCATAGAATCTCGTATGCAACACATTAATCTACCTAAAGGAATTTAGATACATCAATTCATATGCGTTAGTGAAAGGAGAGAATTTACTTACTTGGAGTCCTTTACATTAAAGGGTTTTTATTTAAATTACAAAGTGAAATCCCTCATATTCTAGTACGATAGTCCCAACTTAGATGTTCAGTGTTTATTCCAAGAATGTCATTTGCCAGTTATTAATCCATACTTAATTCCCACATTATCAATTATCTCGTTCTTAATAGTACAATTTAAACTCCTTAGCTCGGGTATTAAATTTAATCTATGTTCTTCCATAATTTTACTTTAGGATATAATTTCATAGGTCATAAATTCCAATATTAAATGATAATGTTTTCACCTTTAAGTCCACAAAATCCAAGTGTCGCGGCAAAAAGGCTTGCGCCTCAGGCGTGCGCTCAATAGCCTTGGTCACCTGGTCGTATGGTTGCTGGGCGCCTGGGCCCTGCTATTCCGGAGTTGGAAAATAGCTAACAAGGACCCAGTTTTTGGCAAACTCCGGCGACGAGTAGAACACCAATGGCACAAGGTCTGGTCRGACTTGGCAAATATGGCGTGCAGCAGTAACGAAGATAGATAGCAGAGGATGACAGCTAAGCGGCGAGCGGTGAGCGACAAGGCTTCCCCGAGCAGTCGCGGCTCTGATGCACAGATCAGACCTTGGTACGGCTATGGCAATTCCAATTGAGCAGACAAGAAGAAGAAGATGGYAGAGGTGCGGCAGTGATTCGCAGCTCCAATGAGTTCGGGCAGTGGGCAACAGCAGCATGATAGGCAGAGAGAATCGACCGCGGATTTGGGAGGCAGCACGTCGTCCAGATCTTGACAATCTCTGGTCGGATGCGTGGATCCTCCTGGCCGAACGTTCATGATCCGGCTGAGCAGCACACAGGCGGCGTCGAGAAGCTCTTGCTAGGCAGCAATAGGATGAGCAAGTTTTGGGCACGGGCTCCAAAAGACGTGTAGGTCCGATGTCTGAACCAAGCCGCGAGGGAAGATCCAGATCTGCGCGATAGCTTTGGAATTCTGATGGTGAAGCTGCATTGGCAGAAGGAGAAAAAGATGATGTGTACAGCGGGAAGGGTGGCAGCAGCAGTCTAGGGCCACGGTAGGGTTTTTTGGGAATGGGACTGCAGCTGCATTAGTATCGGGGGGAGAAGAAGAAAAGGTTTTAGGGTTTCTTTTCCTCGTTTTTTAATTTTCTCTTTTTTTTAATTACTTGTGTCGTAACCCAAACCCTTCGGCCTTCCCATCTATAACTAACCCAATTCTTAAATTAAATTCAATGGGCTTTCTTGTAACATCCTCAAATTAGGAACTATTCTAAGCTGAGAGTATTACATTACATTACTYATAGAACAATCAAATACTGTAGGAAATAAAAGAAGTCTTAACCCTTGTTAAAGATTTTATAAAAATTTGATAGAGTTTCCTCTCTAATTTCAATAACTCCCCCTTACATACATTCAAAAAGTTCTCAACATTTTCAAACACCCATTCACAACATACACTCCAACCCAAATAAACATCCAACGTAAAGAGTAATGTGCTCCAATAAATCTTTTACCAACCCAACAATTATTCAACTGAAATTTGAAGAACCCAAAAGAATTTAAAACACAATTAGCTAAACTAAATAAGAATTATCCTAATGATATGCAAAAATCAGTCTAGACAATTAACTATCTATCTTATTCAATAAAATTTATTTAGAATATACTTCAAGGTATCTTAGTTTGCCCACAAGCGACTTCCTAGCACCATCTGGCTACATATCACCTGAAATGCAAAATGACAGAAATGGAATGAGCTAAAAAGCCTAGTAAGAAAATCTCATGCATGCATGCATAAATATGCCCTACATGTCATGAATTATAAAACTTCACCTTTTCAATGAAAACTTTCTAAACATTTCCATTTCATAACCTTTTTATAAAATCCTCCCTTTATAACTTGTAAAAGCTTTTCATTTCATTACATTCGTGAGCTCACTGAGTGTAACRCCTAGCCATTAAGCTCTGCAGTGGGCCATTTGTTCTTTGGAACCTGATTACATTTCTACCGGTAGAACCGCAAAGCAGTTAACATTCCTTTACTTTTCATTTCATCTCTTCACCTCCGAAGAGGTGAACATTACATTTCCCTACCCTCCTAGAGGGTCGGTTCGGGTGCGCCGGTCCCCCATGCCCCATTTCCCATTCACATCTTTCATGGCTAGGTTTACAGTTATTTCCAAAATCCTTAACATTTTTCTGAACATGTTACAATTTATAAAATACATTTCTTTTCAAAATTTTATTTTCTAAACCATTCACTTTCTAAATGTTTGAATCGCTCATGCCAGGAATGATGTAGAATACTATAACTACATGCCCATGACATGAAATGTATACAATTGTAATTAACATGCCATTCGATATAATAATGGTACAAAGTATGAAACATGTGAAAACATTCCACACAATCAACGCATTTCATAACATAATCCCATACTGCCATCACATAACACACAACAAAAGAGATAGGCAGGTATGGGGGTTTACTTGCATAGAATCTCATATACAACACATTAATCTACCTAAAGGAATTCAGATACATCCATTCATATGCGTTAATGAAATGTGAGAATTTACTTACGTAGAACTCATTTTCAATACACATTCAATTCACCTAAGAGTAATTTAATTATAACAACAACACATGTACGTAAATGAAAATGTGAGAATTTACTTACATAGAACTCAAATTCAATACACATTCAATTCCCCTAAGAGCAATTTAATTATAACAACAATACATATACGTAAATGAGAATGTGAGAATTTACTTACATAGAACTCAGATTCAATACATATTCAATTCACCTAAGAGCAATTTAATTATAACAACAATACATATACGTAAATAAGAATGTGAGAATTTACTTACATAGAACTCAGATTCAATACACATTCAATTYACCTGAGAGTAATTTAATTATAACAACAACACATATATGTAAATGAGAATGTGAGAATTTACTTACATATAGTCCTTAGTAAATTTGTTTACTTTCGCTAGTGGGGTGCCTTGGTTCCCACAATGTTAATGTGTCACAATATCCTAATATTATTACACAAAGTATATTCATTTGAAACTTGTTTAACCAAACACATTCATTTAACACAGGTGTACCGTTAATACCTTTATCGTTTTTCCTATGTTGACCTTAACTAATAATTTCTCAAGATAAATTTCCATGTCAATAGAAATCGAACTACTAATAGTACAATTTAATTTCATGATTCCTAATTTGTTCTTAAAATAACAATAACAATCACAATCACAATATACATTATTTTATCATATAACCCTAAATTTCACCCTAAATTATATTCCGACATATTTCTAGAACTATATCCTCCTTTTACTTAATCATACTAACTTAAATTTCAATTAAACGTATTCCATATTTTATTTCTTAATTATTATTATATAATACAAAACCTAGGCCATTCATTTAATTTAAATAAAGAAACTAAGGATTYACCTCGAATCCCGAACCTTAGGTGTGGTATCGAGTCTAAGATGTAATGGCGTCATACATGCTTGGGAAAGAAATATGCTCCGGGAGTGCGAACAGCGGTCCTGGTCGCGCAAGTGCTGCTCACGCACTACTGGCTCAAGCGGAAGACACATGGTGCCTGGTAGCTTGGTCCTCAGGTTGCCTGGGCGTCTGGTCGCTGGGCGTCTGGGTGCCAAGTCCCGGGGCGTCTGGGCATCTGGTCACCTAGGCGTCGGGGTGTCTGGGCGCCTGGTCGCCGAGCGTCTGGGCGCCTGGTCACTTGACGAGAACGGAGGAGATGGAGTGGCGTTCGGCATCGGTAGAGGAGAGGAGAGAGAGAGAAAGAGGGTGGAAAGGCCGGTATCGGTGAGGGCAAAGGGAGGAGGCGCCGGCTGGTGGCAGCTATGGTTGGAGGTTTAGGTTTAGGGTTTTCTTTGGAAAAAAGATGAATAATAATCTTCATCTTTAAATATSTTTTTTTGGAAAGCTAACTTAACCCTAACTAAAATTTCTTCGTGGGGCATTTTTATTACTTAACCACTAAGTCCAACTAAATTAAAATCTATTAGTTTTCTTCTGGTCCAAAATCGAACTCCAAATCTGATTTTAGATTTGAATAAGAAGAGGATGGGTTCTAACGGGTCAAGTTTAAGTTAATTAACTAAGACTTCTAATTAAAGGAAAGTAATAAAATTTCACCTTTAAATAAACATACTCACATATTAATTTGTACTTTATGTAATACATGTGGAGTATCCCAACCACCGTTTCGTTGGGCTATCCGATTCAACGGGTGGGAAACCTCCTAGAGTTTTCCAGGTTGTTTAGCTCCCGAGTTGAAGGGAAAGAAGGGTTTAGAGTATTAGGGGAAGTATCCGCGGTGGAAATCCTTCTGAAACAGGGGTTGAAGTTTAAGGTTAACGAAGGAAGAGGATAGATTCTTTACATTATGGGCTCTAAATCAAAGATAAAAAGAAAAGTTTGAAATATACATATATTTATATGTTACATACAAAATTAAGTGATTAAGTTAACATAAGTACTAACAATCGTTTAACTAATTAAGTGCTGTTTTCCTGAATCTCCGGCATTGCAAACTACACGGTTAGTCTTTATTTATTAATAAAATAACTAAATAATAAACAATACGA
>MEJB01000017.1:11697817-11757426 GCA_001752375.1 Rhazya stricta
AAACATGAAATACATTATGTACACCTCATAGGGTTGGTGGCAAAGCAACCCGATAGGCTAAGTTGCCCACCCTTTGGAGGATCTCAAAAGGTCCAACAAATCGAGGGCTCAACTTCCCTTTCTTCCCAAATCTCATAATCCCCTTCATAGGCGCCACCTTTAGGAAGACTTTGTCCCCAACTTCAAATTCCAATTGCTTCCTTCTCCTATCTAAGAAATGTAATACCCGAGATTTAGTTTCTATTTTTCTTTTCAAACTTTATATGTATATAAATATACAATGTATGTTTTAATTCACTAATTCAATTGTATTCATGATTGTTAGCAAATTGATTAATTCACGACAAAAGGACTTAGAGGCCGTAACGTTTGATGTGCCAATCAGAAATAAATAATTATTTTATTGATTTATTATTTGTTATGCTTTAATATATGARTATGTTTATTTAAAGGTGAAATTTATTATTTTACTTTAATTAGAAGTCTTAGTTAATTAATTTAGACTTGACCCGTTAGAGTCCATCCTTTTCTTATTCAAATCTAAAACCGGATTTGGAGTTTGATTTTGGGCTAAAAGAAAACTAATAGATTTTAATTTAGTTGAGCTTAGTGGTTAAGTAATAAAATGGCCCACGAAGAAATTTTAGTTAGGGTTAAGTTAGCTTTCCAAAAGAAAAAAAAAATTTAAAGATGAAGATTACTATTCATCTTTTTCCCAAAGAAAACCCTAAACCTAAACCTCCTAACCATAGCCGCCAACACCCGCCGCCTCCTCCCTTTGCCCTCATCGATACCGATCTTCCCACAATCTTTCTCTCTCTCTCCTCTTTCCTACCGATACCGAATGCCACTCCATCTCCTCCGTTCTCGTTAAGCAACGAGGTGACCATACGCCTAGGACCAGGCGACGAGACACCCAGATGCCTAGCGACCAAATGCCCAGGCCCCCAGGCATCGTGTGTTGTCCCCTCGAGCTAGTAGCGTGCGCGACCAGGACCGCTGGTCTCACGCTCGAAGTGTATTTCTTTCTTGAGCATGATTGACGCCATTACATCTTAGACTCAATACCACACCTAAGGTTYGGGATTCGAGGTGAATCCTTAGTTTCTTTATTTAAATTAACCAAATGGCCTAGGTTTTATATTATGTAATAATAATTAAGAAATAAAATATGAAATACGTATAATTAAAATTTAAGTTAGTAGGATTAAGTAAAAGGAGGATATAATTCTAGAAATATGTTGGAATATAATTTAGGGTGAAATTTAGGATTGTATAATAAAATAATGTATATTGTGATTATGATTATTATTGTTATTTTAAGAACAAATTAGGAGTCATGAAATTAAATTGTACTATTAGTAGTTCGATTTTTATTGACATGGAAATTCATCTTGAGAAATTATTAGTTAAGGTCACCATAGGAAAAACGGTGAAGGTATTAACGGTAAACACTTGTATTAAATGAATGTGTTTGGTTAAACAAGTTTCAGATGAATATTCTTTGTGTAATAATATTAGGATACTGTAGCACGTTAACGTTATGGACAACCAAGGCACCCCGCTAGCGAAAGTAAACAAATTTACTAAGGACTATATGTAAGTAAATTCTCACACTCTCATTAACGCATATGTATTGTTATTATAATTAAATTGCTCTTAGGTGAATTGAATGTGTATTGAATCTAAATTCTATGAAGTAAATTCCGACATTCTCATTTAGTGATGATGCAAGTGTGTCGTTATTATGATTGAATCTTCTTATGTGAATTGAATGTGAATTGATAATCGCTCTTATGTGTTATAATGTGATATTACTTCCAGAATATGAATTTTATTACTCATTGACATGTTAGAAATTTTAAGTTAAGGGTTCATGTGGTCCGTGAGCATGCAGATTGCAGTAGTTGCATATTTCTCGTATGGACATAATCATACATTGAAGAAAGGAAATGTTTTTAAAGAATGAAATTTGGAAAAGTAAATGTTTTGAGGAATGAAGTTTTTAAAGATGTTATTTTTATGATGAATAATTTCCAAACATTAAAGATTTGGAAAAAGGGGCGTAAAACCTTGCCATGAAAGATGTGAGTGGGAAATGGGGCATGGGGGATAGGTGTACCTGAACCGACCCTCTGGGAAGGTAGGGAAATGTAATCTTCACCTCTTTGGAGGTGAAAAGATGAAAGGAAAAGTAAAGGAATGTTAACCGCTTTGCGGTTCTATCGGTAGAAATGTGATCAGGTTCCAAAGAATAAATAGCCCACTGCAGAGCTTAATGGCTAGGCATACACCAAGTGAGCTCACGACTTTAAAGGAATGGAAATGTTTGAAACGTTCTTACATTTTGAAAGGAAAGTTTCTATGAGAAAGTTTATGAAATGAAAATGTTTAGAAAGCTTTTTTTGAGAAAGTGAAATTTTATAACTCATGACATATAGGGCACTATTCATGCATTCATGATGGGATTTGCTTACTAAGCTTAGTAGCTCACCCCATATTTTCTTATTTTATATTTTAGGTGATGGTTAGCCAGATGGTGCATGGAGATTCGTTTGGAGCAGGCTTTGATATCCAAGATTTGCTCTGAGAATTATAGTTTTTATTTATTTATGAATTTATTGAAAGTTTAAAATTTATTCCTTTATTGTCAAAAGCTTCTGCTGAAATTTTAGATATATAAGAATTAAGTTGGTGACATTTTCAAATTAGGGCAGTTATGATATGGGGTTGTTACAAACCTATACGACTAGTATGCATACAAAGCACACAAAAACTATATGCCTCATTAGCTATACATGTAAGCAACAAGGATCATCAGAGAAAATGTAGTTGAAGCCATTTAAAATGAAATTTAGTGAATCATATTGCAACATCTAATACTTGTAAAATACAAGAAAACATATACATTTACCACCAGTAGTTAACAAGTAACTATGAATTGTATGAGAAGAAAAAAATTAAGTCATTTATTGTTCAATCAAGGTTTCAATAAAGGGAAAACTATAATGCCATCATAATTTGGCATGATACACGTGCCATGTGTAACGACAATCAAGGATCACAAAAGAACATTTTGGAATGAATGTTAATGAAAAACTGCAGAAGGAGCTATTATGTGCCTTTATTAATTGAAGAAACATCATCACAAAAATGATTACTAGTTTGAAGCAGCCATCCAATTACCCACAGTAGATTAAACTATCAAAACTATGATAGCCAAGGAGTTGGGGCAAGCAAAACTCAAGATACCATGTACAATGACTTTGCTAACTTGTAGTAACTCAACATTCCTAAAAAGCTAAAGAAATTGTTTATCAAGAAATAAAAGAAAAGCAAATAGATTAATAAATTAGAGCTTAATCAAACAAAATTTTATAATATTTGCTACTAGCACCACTAAGCTCAACGAATTACCCGAGACTAAAAAATCTGCATTGCAAATCATTAAGAACACTTACTTGAGTTAACTCAGTGAATCCTTTGAGAAGTCAAGAGTTATTATCTGTAAGTAAGAAAGTTCATCACTTATTCTTGCTTACTCTTGCTTTTAGTCTTTATTTTTATTTATCATTTGTTTATATTTAATTGATCTAATAATATTATTCAACTTTGTTATTGAATTTTTGAGACAAAATTATCATAACCATATCTTTGAGGGAGAGATACCTAACTCTCACTTAATACTACTTGTTGACTATGTAATCTTGTGTGTGTGCATTGTTTGACCTTAACTGGAAATCAACCAGCAAATACCTTGATGTAGCATCACTATAGATGACCTATCGTGATGCTTTTCAAAAAATGTCACCAAAAATATGTCACGATAAGCCATTTCTATAGTAGTGAAGGAATGTGGCTAAATTGTGCGAAGTAAGGGTCAAAATACCAAACAGGAACACAAAATTGTTGATGACCGATGATTATAAAATAGAGAGCAGTCATCAACAAATTGAAATCTGGCCTGGTAGTTAAAAGGGGTCAGCTGAATAGTGTGACAAATTCCCTTTTTTCTCCAAGACTCATCATGTTGAGTAGACATCCTGGTGAGAAATTCTTCCCAGTCAAGCAACTTCTTAGGCCAGTTGGAAAATGCCTAATATATAGGTGTCTTGATCAACATTATGGCCGACTAGAATCCAAGTATCAATATGCAAGGCAATGTTAAGCCAAGCATCAAAATTATCAGCACTGCCGGAAGCCATAGTGGGTGAATGACAAGCAAAGCAAGGAAGAGAGTTTTGAAGACATGGGATAATGAAATAATAATTAGAGGAGGATAGAGACTTTAGATAAAAAATTGAAAAATGAAGTGATAGAGTTTGAGTTCTACTCAAAGACAGCTAAGTCGTTTCTGTCATATGAGGAGGCGGACCTTTGATATCCCAATAAAAGTAATTATGTTTGCCTATGTTAAAAATAGCTAGGGTTTAGACAATTGTAAAAATATGTCAAATATGCTTTGTCGATGGACGTGCAAAACATTTAATGCATGTCAGAAGCTGACATCAATAGTTCTCATCTCCTCAGTTTATAGCTGATAAGACTAGAACTGGAGGGGCATGTGTTAGAATCAAAATTTAGTCCATCCAGATAGCTAAAAGTACATGTGTAGAAAAAGCTACAATGAGGCCTCCCAGTGTTAGAAAACTGGCTGAGGCCATGAAAAACGGTCATATAGAGCTACATTGGCATTATTTTTCTCAAATTGGCTAATCTCAGTCGATGAATATTAACAGCTACCTTATTTTTCACCTATCTACTAGGAGAAGATAAAATCAAACGTTCGATCAAGCAACGTGATAGAGAGATTTTCGGCATCAAAATGCCTCAACTTATCCACGATCTACCTGAAGCCAAGGATCATCCCATTTTCTACCATAAGCCAATTTTCATGCCTACCACCTAGGAAAGTAGGACATGCATCAACTTGCAGGGTAGTGGTTGAAGTGGAGCCTTCGTCTGCATGTAACTCAAGCACTTTGTTGAGTATTAAAGGCATGAAGAAGAAGTATGAAAGGACGATTAACTCCACAAACATATCATTTTATCAAATAGAATTCTCAATTCTGCAATTTACTGATTTGATGTACTTTATTTACTTTAATTCATATATTGTTTAGCTAGTTTAGTTTAGATTTATCTAGCTTTCATAGATCCATCGCTTTCATAGAATTTTATGCTTTGCTTTAGATTAAGATTTGAAGTTATATTCCAGTTGTAGTTACATTATTATAATACYTGGGATTTTACTTTTATGAATTTTTGTTTGATCTTGTGGATTTATCTACCAACTAGGGTTGAATAATTCTCTATGTGGTTAATGTTTCAATAGTACGTTAACAGTGCRAAATTATCGAGATTGTGGGATTAGGGCCCTTGGTAGGTTAGAGGCTCGACTTGTTGGGCTTATTCATTTTCATTCGAAAAACTAGATTTTTATCGAAAGAAAAGCCCGTAAAATTTAATTTAATAGATTGGGGTTAATTACGGATGGGAAGGCCCGAAGGATTTGGGTTATGGCCCAAGTTAAAAAAAAAACCCTAGCACCACCACTCCTCTCTTCTCCCAAAACCCTTCGCGACCACCACCTGTCTCCTCCCCCGGTTGACGTTGCGCCAACCGTCGTTGCTCGCCTACGCGACTAGAGGAAACATTTCACTGTCTCACCGTAGTTGGCTAGATTCGTTCGCGCCGGCTTTCTTCCTCCCTCATGGTCTAATTTGGTCATTCTGCGAGTCCCCCTGCATGGGTAGCCAATCGGATCTGCGTTCCTACAAGCAGAGAGTTCCTACAGGCAGCAACCTTCTCTAGTAAAACTGTAGCTAGGGCAAACTACTTGGGTGCTAAATCAGAAGGCGAGTAATCAAAAGGAAACGACTAAGGCTTTGGTTACTGTCGAGACGATTCCAGAGGTGACCCTTTTCTTGTTGATTCCAGCGGCGGTGACATTATTGAATGAAGTCTACCCCCCTCTATAGTGTAACATTCTTTTTGTTTCAAAACTCAAAATAATGTTTTCTTTATTCAAATTGTCATTATGTATTGCATATTATTGATAAATTTCTTTAGGGASAAATTTATTTTGCAACYTTCTCTGGTAAAACTGTAGCCAGGGCAAACTACTTGGGTGCTAAATCAGAAGGGGAGTAATCAAAAGGAAATGACTAAAGCTTTGGTTACTGTCGAGACGATTCCAGAGGTGACCCTTTTCTTGTTAGCTTATTTGCAATTCCTAAATTCCCCTCCAACCGATAGATCACTGAAGAACCTTACTTGTGGATCCACAAGAACAGAGGAAGCTTTAGCCTCTAGTCTCGTAGGTATACTCTACATCAATGGCRTCTCACTCCAGAACAGAGGCACCCAGCAAGCACCCTGGCGCTCCGCGCCCCGGTGCCAGTGCCAGCACCAGTGCCTAGGTATTGGCGCCCAGCAGGCGCCCAGCGCCCAAGCGCCCAATGCCCCGACGCCCAAGCGCCTAGTGCTAGTGCCCGATGCCCGACGCCCGATGCTCGACGCCCAAGGTTGTTGCACGCGCCGCCTGAACATACGCCCAAGAACCCATTACCACTCTCGCAACATTTAGATATCGTGAACTTAAAGGTGAAAACGTTAACATTTGAAATTGAAATTTATGACTYSTACATAATTATGCCCTGAAGTGAATTGGTGGGAGAACATAGATTAGGTTTATACCCGAGCTAAGGAGTTGAATTGTAACCTTAAAAAYGTGATACTTAATAATATGAGAACTGAATATGGAATTATAATTAATAAGGACATTTTTGGATTAAACACATAATATCTAACTTGGGACGATCAAACTAAGTAAACTTCCTTTCTTGTAATCACAATTAGGTCATTTCGAGGCCCTACGTTGAGAACGGTTGAAGGAGTTCACTTCACAAGTTAAGTAAGAACCCATTAACATAAAGGACTCTAGGTAAGTAATCCTCTCATCTCATTAATATTATGAACGAATGAAATTAAACTTTTTTAGTTGCTCTAATATGTTGTGTATGGGATTGCATGTTGATGTGTGTAATTGTGTGGAATGTTACATGTGTTCATTTCCTGTATTACTTTTATGTCGAATGATATGTTATCATGTTTCACATTTTGTACTGTTTGTCAAATGATATTTTACATACGGTTGTATGCATTTCATGACATGAGCATGTAGTTAGAATTCTACATCACTTCTAACATGAGCCATTCACACATTCAGAATGTGAATGGTTTAGGAAATGGAATTTTAAAAGAAAATGTTTAAGTTTTGAACACGTTAAGGTTTTCAAAAAAGAATGTAAACCTAGCCACGAAAGATGTGAATGGAAAATAGGGCATGGGGGGCCGACGCACCCGGTCCTACCCTCTTGGAGGGGTAGGAATGGAATGCAAGGAGGTGAAAGTTTGGAAAGAAAACCTTTTTTTTGAAACAGGAATGTTAAATTCTACTGGTAGGAATGGAATCGAGTTCCAAATAAGATGGCCCACTGCAGAGCTTAGTGGCTAGGCGTTACACTCTAGTGAGCTCATTAATGAAAGAAAATGGAATGTTTCATTGTAAGTGAATTTTGAAGAAAATTTTTCGGTAACGAGATTTTGAAAGAGGGAATCTTTGGAAAGTTTTTCATTTAAAAGGCGAAATCTTAAAATTTCATGACATGTAGGACATGATTATGCATTCATGCATGAGGTTACTTACTGGGCTTTTTAGCTCATTTCTTTTTCTTATGTTCCATTTCAGATGATATGTAACCAGATGGGGCGAGGAGGTCGCTTGTGGGTGAGCTATGATAACAGGGAACTTATTTCAAATCAATTTTATGTAATAAGATTAATATTTCTGAATTTAATTCTTGAAGTTTTCGCGATTTTTGTTTTGAATAAATGTGAGTTTTTAAATGGATAGTTTGATTATTTTTGAGTAAAGTGATGTAATATTCTCTGCTTAGGACAGTTCCTAATCTGTGGGTATTATAGTTTGGTATCAGAGCTTAGAGTTTTTTAAAAGATGATTCTGTAGGCTTCATAAGAAAATGATTTATGAATTTTGGAAAAGTATATGGGTATCGAGCCATGCCACAAGCTTCCTTTCCTGAACCATTTGGTAAGTTGTATTTTGATTTAAATTCTCAAATGAGTTAAATGCTAAGTGTTAAGTTTCTATTTTAATATAAATTCTCGAATGAGTTGACTGTTAAATATTGTGGTATGTCTTGATTTTGCTTTGAATGGGGGATGATGTATAATGTTGGAATTTGAAGATTGATTTGGACAAGAGGCGTTATGTTCCATTTGTAAAACCTAAATGAGATTATAAATGTCGTTTCTTATCTATACACGAGATGAAATTAAAAGCATCAAGAATATTAAATTGATGCCAAATTTAGGAAAAGGTGTTTGTAGAATAAAGTCTCTGAAGGAAGTCTTTTGTTAGGAATTGCAATATTTAATTTATGTTAAAGTATTATTTGAATACTTAAGATGTAAGACTATCTTGTTATGTAAATGTTGAGCAATTATAAGGTGATTTGTTAGGTTGGATGGATAATTTTTGATAAGTAAGATATTGAGTTTCTTTTGACAATAGTCAAGGAGTGTTGGTTGATTTGAATAGGTTTAACTTTGGTTGGGATAGYTCTTTAAATAAAGTATTTTTCATAAGAAGAGGTAAATGGTACATGGTTTTGATTCCAAGATGCTGAAGGGAATTAAGAACAAATTTGTGAATTGATTTCGAACTATAAGGTTTTGATTTGAACTTTTCATGGTTTTGGCTTTTGATGAGAAGATCATTGTGTTGAATTTCTATATTTTTTGGAGATTATTAAATTTTCTTCTTTAGGAAGTTGATCTGATTTTAATTGTAATTGAAGAGATTAAGATGTTTTGAGGAAAGGAATCAGAATTCATAGGAATAAATATGGTAGGTTGGATCTAGCGCAATTTAAGAAGTGATGATATATGTAAGCTTCTCAATATATAAAATAGGGTTTATGGATCTTCTAGAAATATAAAAGGTCAAAATGTGAATTATTGCGAGAAAATTTAAAATACCACTGGGTATCTAGTGTTCTTTTAATATTTCAAGAATATTTTTGAGGTTTAGTTGGAAAACTAGTCCTACTAATGGAATTAATGATCATGTACCTAGTTTTCACCATGGGTTGCACATGTATTTTTCGTGAAAAAGAGTGATGGATCTATGAGGTTATGTATAGATTATATAGAATTGGACGAGGTGACGATAACGAATAGGCACCCATTGTCTAGGATTGATGATTCATTGATTAACTTAAGGTGCTAGATATTTTTCTAAGATTGATTTGTGATCAGCTACTATTGATATGACTCCTTAAGATGCAACATAGAAAAGAGACAAACGAGATGCGTACAAAGTATCCATAACCCTTTAGTGAACTCTAAATTTTGAGGACGAAATTTACTTCATGGGGTACGATATTGTAACACCCGGGATTTTACTTTTATGAATTTTTGTTTGATCTTATGAATTTGTATGCCAACTAGGGTTGGATAATTCTCTATGCGGTTAATGTTTCAATAGTACGTTAATAGTGAAAAATTATCGAGATTGTCGGATTAGGGCCCTTGGTAGGTCAGAGGCTCGACTTGTTGGGCTTCTTCGTTTTCATTTGGAAAACTGGATTTTTATTGAAAGAAAAGTCTGTAGAATTTAATTTAATGGATTGGGATTAATTACGGATGGAAAGGCCCGAAGGATTTGGGTTACGGCCCAAGTTAAAAAAGAAAAAAAAGAAGGAAAACCTAAGATTTGGAAAACTGAGCACCGCCACTCCTCTCTTCTCTCAAAACCCTCCCGCGACCACCACCCATCTCCTCCCCCTGTCGACGCTGCGCCAACCATCATTGCTCGCCTGCGCGACTAGAGGAAACATTTTGCTGTCTCATGGTAGTCACCTAGATTCGTTCGCACAGGCTTTCTTGCTCCCTCATAGTCCAATTTGGTCATTCTGCAGGTCCCCCTGCACAGGTAGCCGATCGGATCTGCGTTCCTACGAGCAGAGAGTTCCTACAGGTAGCAACCTTCTCTGGAAAAACTGTAGCCAGGGCAAACTACTTGGGTGCTGAATCAGAAAGCGAGTAATCAAAAGGAAACGACTGAGGCTTTGGTTATCGGCGAGAGGATTCCAGAGGCAACCCTTTTCTTGTTGATTCCAGCAGTGACGACATTATTCAATGAAGTCTATCCCCCTGGATGAAGAAATATTGACCCCTTTCTCACATGATGGGTGACTATCCATCACGGAGTCCCCCGACTAGGAGGCTAAGGATCAGATTCTGTTAGCTTATTTGCAGTTCCTGATTCCCCTCCAATTGATAGAGGGGGGCAAGCTAAACAAGCAAATGTTTGTCCTTAACGGTTAAGATCACTGGAGAACTTACTTGTGGATCCACAAGAACAGAGGAAGCTTTAGCCTCTAGTCTCGCAACTATACTCATTTACATTAATGGCGTCTCATTCCAAAACAGAGGTGCCCAGCAAGCACCCAGGCACTCGGCGCCCAGGTGCTAGTGCCAGTGCCTAGGCGTTGGCGCCCCGATGCTGAGACGCTCAGGCCCCCAGTGCCAGTGCAGGTGCCCAGGCACCCGACGCCCGATGCTCGATGCCCGACGCCCAAGGTTGTTGCATGTGCCGCTTGAATATGTGCTCGAGAACCCATTACCACTCCTGCAACATTTGGATATCGTGAACTTAAAGGTGAAAACGTTAACACTTGAAATTGAAATTTATGACTTGTACATAATTATGCCCTGAAGTGAATTGGTGGGAGAACATAGATTAGGTTTATACCCGAGCTAAGGAGTTGAATTGTAACCTTAAAAACGTGATACTTGATAATATGAGAACTGAATATGGAATTATAATTGATAAGGACATTGTTGGATTAAACATATAATATCTAACTTGGGACGATCGAACTAAGTATATTTCCTTTCTTGTAATCACAACTAGATCATTTCGAGGCCTTACGTTGAGAACGATTGAAGGAGTTCACTTTACAACTTAAGTAAGAACCCATTAACGTAAAGAACTCTGGGTAAGCAATCCTCTCATCTCATTAAAGTTATGAACAAATGAAATTAAACTCTTTTAGTTGCTGTAATATGTTGTGTATGGGATTGCATATTGATATGTGTAATTATGTGGAATGTTACATGTGTTCATTTCCTGTATTACTTTTATGTCGAATGATATGTTATCATGTTTYATATTTTGTACTGTTTGTCGAACAATATTTTATATACGGTTATATGAATTTCATGTCATGAGCATGTTGTTCGAATTCTACATCACTTCTGACATGAGCTATTCGCACATTTAGAAAGTGAATGGTTTAGGAAATAGAATTTTAAAGGAAAATATTTAAGTTTTGAAAATGTTAAAGTTTTTGGAAAGGAGTGTAAACCTAGCCACGAAAGATGTGAGTGGAAATAGGGCGTGGGAGATTGGCGTACCTGACCCCACCCTTTTGGAGGGTAGGTAAGAATGGAATGTTCACCTCCTTGGAGGTGAAAGTATGGAAAGAAAACTTTTTTTTGAAAAAGGAATGTTAACCGCTTTGCGGTTCTACCGGTAGGAGTGGAATCGGGTTCCAAATAAGTTGACCCAGTGCAGAGCTTAGTGGCTAGGTGTTACACTCTAGTGAGCTCACAAATGAAAGAAAATGAAATATTTTACTATAAGTTAATTTTGAAGGAAATATTTTGGTAACGAGATTTCAAAARAGGGAATGTTTTGAAAGTTTTTCATTTAAAAGGCGAAATTTTAAAATTTCATGACATGTAGGACATGTTTATGCATTCATGCATGAGGTTACTTACTGGGCTTTTTAGCTCATTTCTTTTTCTTATGTTTCATTTCAGATGATATGTAACCAGATAGGGCGAGGAGGTCACTTGTGGGTGAGCTATGATACCCAGGAACTTGTTTCAAATCAAATTTATGTAATAAGATTAATATTTCTGAATGTTTTAATTCTTGAAGTTTTCGCGATTTTTGTTTTGAATAAATGTTGAGTTTTTAAATGGATAGTTTGATTATTTTTGAGTGAAGTGATGTAATATTCTCTGCTTAGGACAGTTCCTAATCTGGGGGTGTTACAATTATGGAAATTGTTATCCATCCTTTCATCAATATATCTTAGTTTTTCATCTCATTGTCGGCTTGTGTTATCGAATTAAGAAATTTACACACTTTGACTGAGAGCTTTCTTTAGTCATCTTAGGGACTCGCATAAAAAGAAAGTTCTATAAATCTGATAGGCCATCGATTATCTAGCCAAAACTCAAACCTATTGTGTTGACTGAATCTCCTAATACAAGCTAAATGACTGAATCTGCATATCAACTTTTCAAGTCTAATCCTTTCGAAAGGCAATTTGTTCCTTAACGGTAGACGTCCATCGCCCAAGTATATTTTTTAGCATAATAATATGTGCATCATGTATATGATGAAGAACATGGTGCAAATTGATTTTGCTCACTTGATTTCATCTCATATATACTCAATAAAATAAGCTGGCAAAAGGAATCTACCTTATGGGAGTCTACTAACTAGAATTTTTAGAGCCTTTGAAATACCACTTGCTGGAAGTACAAAATAGTCAAACATATTCAATGAGGAATCCCTGAAAARGATGAGGCTAAAGAAAATTCAAGTGACTTGGTATGACTGGGATGAAACAGATAATGAGGAAGAGAAGACAAGAAGAATATATATGTTGAATATCCTTGGGAAGAAGCAGAAAAAGGAAATGAATAGAATGAAGAAGAAGCAAGTGGCAATACAAGACCAAATCTAGGAAGGCTACAGAAGACAAGCTTTCATCATTTGAAGATCTACTCCATCTTATCCTTAACAATCATTGTGGTATAAGGAAGAACATATGGGACATAAATGAAAAGATGAAACTAATCGTATAATATAAGAAGGGTGCATGAGAAGATTATGTAGATGTATGACAATGTGCAAGCTGGAATGGTTGGATTAGATAGCATAAACATGGAGAGACTGGAAGAAATAAGTACTTTGCTAAATGAAGAGTATGATTATTGGGTAATCAAAATGGAGGAAGTTAAAGCAAAGCAATCTATTATTGAAGAGAAAATTATGGCCAAGTTAGAAATTGGGCAAAATGAGGAAATCAAGACTAAAAAGAGGGCATATCAACAGAAAATGTAGTCTTCAAAGAAAAGAAGGATAAGTGAAAGGTTGTTAAACAACCTCCCAGAAGAAAGACTTGGTTAATGAACAAACTAAAAAGAGCAAAGACAGGTTGCCCAGGAATGAAGCAGATGATCCATTGACTATTTCAAAAGATGAGGGCATCACTAAAGCCCAGGATGAAGAGTCTTGATAAAACAAGGGTGGTGTAACATCCCAGATTAGGAAGTGTCCTAAGCTGAGAATATTACATCACTTTACTCGCAAATAATCAAACTATCCATTTAAAACTCAACAATACCCAAAAAAGTGTAAAAATGTGTTTTAACAAATCCTCACTATCCCAACATTTATTCAATATAAAAATTGCAAAAACCTCAAGAATTTAAACCATTCAAAAAGATACTTAATAGTAAGCGGAAGCTACTCAAGTGGACAATTATCTTACTACATAAAATTTATTTAAAACATGTTTCAGGGTATCATAGCTTGCCCACAAGAGACCTCCTCGCCCCATCTGGCTACACATCATCTGAAATATAAAATAAAACAAAAGGAATAAGCTAAAAAGCCCAGTAAGTAAACCTCATGCATGAATGCATAAACATGTCCTACATGTCATGAAATTATAAAATTTTGCCTTTAAGATGACAAACTTTCCAAATATTCCCTTTTCGAAAACTCTTTGCAAAACCATTCCTTCAAAACTTACTTACAGTAAAACATTCCATTTCCTTTCATTCATGAGCTCACTAGAGTGTAACGCCTAGCCATTAGGCTCTACAGTTGGCCATCTTATTTGGAATCCGATTTCATTCCTACCCGTAGTACCTCAGAGCGGTTAACATTCTTTCATCTCTTCACCTCCCTGAGGTGAACATTACCTACCCTCCCCGAGAGTAGCGTCGTGTGCATCGATTCCCCCATGCCCTATTTTCCACTCACATCCTTCATGGCTAGGTTTACACTTCTTTCCGAAAACTTTAACATTTTCCTTTAAAATTCCATTTCCTAAACCATTCACTTTCTAAATGTGTGAATGGCTTATGCCAGAAGTGATGTAGAACTCTAACTACATGCTCATGACATGAAATGCAAACAACCGCATATAACATGACATTCGACAAACAGTATAAGATATAAAACACACGAAACATTCCACACAATTAATGCATCTCATAATACAATCACATACACAAAATATTAGACTAACTAAAAGAGTTCAATTAYATTCATTCATAAACATTAATGAAATGTAAGGATGTACTTACCTGGAGTCCTTTACGTTAACGAGTTCTTACTTGAATTATGAAGTAGACTTCTTCAACCGTTCTCAACATAAGGCMTCGAAATGACCTTTTAAGTCCAAAAAGCCCAAGTGTCTCGGGAAATGATATGGGTTCTCGGGCGTCTGGACGTCTGGGCAGCTAGGCATCTGGGCGCCTAGGCGTCCGGGTGTCGGGGCATTGGGCACCTGGCATTGGGCGCTTGCTGGGCACTCCCAGCTCTGGAAACTGAGGAACAGCCAGCCCAAAAAAAAAACCAGCAATAAACGGCCTACAACAGGCCTAATTTCGGCGAACACTGGTGACGAATAGAACAGTAATGGCATCTGGTCGGACTTGGCTGATCTGGCGGTGTGCAACTGGTAGTGGCGGCCTACTGGAACACCACCAGACAATGTGCAAAGAGGATGCCCATAGAATTTTCATCCGTAACTAACCAACATCCATTAAATTAAATTCTACGGGCTTTTCTTTCGATAAAAATCTAGTTTTTCAAATGAAAACGAATAAGCCTAATGAGTYGAGCCTTTAACCAACCATAGGCCTTAATCGGACAAACACGATAATTTTGCACTTATTAACATACAATTAAAACATTAACCACATAGCAAATTATTCAACCTTAGTTGGCACAAAAATTCACAAGATCAAACAAAAATTAATAAAAAGAATTCTCGGGTATTACAGGAGGTCTTTTTACTTTCAATACTTTGTATCTTATATCTTGCTTTGTGTCTTTCTATTTAGTTGTTATTTTTCCTGAAGGTCGATCAAGCTCAATGATATGGTGAGTTTGTATTTAAATGAGATCTTTCTATGCCCCCATTAGAAATTAAGACAATATGGGCTCAAATTGTTTCTTATAATGCCAAAGAGAGAAAATTGGCATTTTGGGAAAACCTTATCTTTTGAATCCTTCTGGTATGCGTCCAATATTATTGCCGAATTATTTTGATTGCTAATTTTGGGTTGGTATCCAATATACTCTTGTTTATTACTATTATTATCTATTTGAGAAAAATTGGTGGATATTTGATGAATCTGATACATGTGCTATTAAATGCAATATTTTAATTGTTAATTCAATTGGGATTGTTATCTATAATAGTATGAACTCCTTTTTGGAAGGAAAGAGGAAAGGAGGGTGGTTAGGGTATATACTCTTTTGAGTCTATAAATTTTTAATAAGTTGATGCTATAATTCACATTGGCAAACTATCAATTTTAGTATTCCAAAAACTTGAAAGCTTTAATAAATTTGCATTGATAATTTAGTAGACTAAACTGAATATCTTATATGAGTTGAAAATTTGTTGAAGATTGTTTGCTATGATACTTATCCTTGAATATGTTAAAAATCTTATATGATATCATGAGATATGCATTTGAAAAATCTAAGCTCTTGTGATATACTTGTCTTATTTAGAGACCTTGCATATATTTAGGGGCAGCTTTGTGAAAAATCTATATTTATAATATACTCATAAATTATTTCACTACTAAATAATAAGGCTTTCCTCGCGCACTACAGCGTCATTATAGGATGGCTATCCCCACGCTTTGAGTCTCACCAAGCTTCAAATCAGTGTGGTACAAAGTGCCGCTAGATAGGCTTTTACCACACTTTTATGCTTCAATAAAACCATACATATGTCACACTCCGAAGCGTTGCTAAACATATGCTATTACTATGCTTTAAGTGTCACCACAATGTGTTTATTTCCATGCTACCTTATAAGGTTCCTATTATCACGCTCTATAGCATCCTTATAAGGTTTCTATTACCACACTTGATAGCGTCCTTATAAGATATCTATTACTATGTTATAACATGTCTAGATAAATAATCTATTATTACGATTTTAATTATTATTTTATACTAGATATAGCTACACTTTTGAGTGTTAGATTTGATTTGTTCATATTGCTACCTATTACTATACTTGTAAAAGCATCATTATAGGTCATTTTTTTTTTGTTTGTTTCACCAAACGATATTTAATATATATATATATATATATGAATAATAGTTATAAACTAAATATTTATGCCAATAAATTCAAAGATAGTTTTAACAACAATATCCAAATGCACTAAAAAATAGAAAAACACCAATTCAAATCTTTAACAATTGTGCTAGAGCTAATATAATGACATAACTAAACAAAAGAAAAACGTCAATTAAATTGTCCAAATTCTAGAAACAACCAAAATGAAGTTTTCATGCAGTACAGTACTATAAAATTAATTGTTGCACAAAATCGCACTCCAAGCCAAATCAATCTTCAATAGATCTTCTCACCTATAATATTTTGAAATAGTTTTTATAAGTGAATTGCCTTTATTAACAACATATTATGTAAATTAAAAACACAAAATAATGAGAGATTACCAAACAACATGGCAAAGTAATAGGCACTCTGATAGCACTCCAATGGTTTGAATAAGATCTCAGATCTCAGGTCTCAACTCTTACAACTTCTTGAATTGTATGAATGCCAAGAACTTCAAATTATTGACAATAATGTTGAAAAAAATTGTAGAATGAACTGGCTCATAGAAAAGATAGGAATTTGCAAACTTACTGAGTCAAGCTAGCTAAGATGGATCATATTGCTCCAAGAGCCAAAGCATGGGTTGTCTTTTGGGATGCACTAAACCTATTCAATAAACTTGACTACTTTAGTTGCCAGGCAAGGAACATATCTACTTCTTCTCAACCCTGCAGAAGTACAGAGGGGAGAAGAAAAAAATGGAGGAGTTCTTGAAGAGCCTAGCTAGGAAGCTTCATCTAGATTGGTTTTCTTTTTYTGTTTTGGTTTTGAAGTAATTCTAACTTTCAAAATTTTCATCCAACTTCAAAATTAAATAAAAAACTCAAATTGTATATGAATTTTCTATTTTTTTTATATCAAAGTGGAAACCACAACTAAATTCCTTAACATAAACTTTCTACATTCACCATAAAAATAGGAAAAAAGTCATCCTGCAAAGAGATTGCAAACTTTGGGAAACCTTTCAGCTGCTCCTTTTCCTTCTTCAATGCTAATAGGTATCTCCTTTTTCTCATGTGATACTAAAAGGGTTATTGTTATTCACAACCTCTCACTAGCACACATCACCACCAATTGCCTCTTTTTCTTTTCCCCTCTCAAGAAAGAGGAAAAAAATCCAAATGCAATGAAGACATTGGAAGCTTCATGTTATCCGCCCATATATTATTGTCTCTCACATCTAGCAATAAAGGTCTTTAACAGCTTTGATATATCTAAAGACTTGTATAGTCTTTCTCCATTTTCCTTTTCTAATAAAGCCTATGATGCATCTCAACCAAAAGGAACCAGAATAAATATCAATACTTGAGAGGATCCCTTCATTCGCATAATAGCATTTTTATCAGAAAAAAGTATAGTTGTCTGCTAAAATATATTTGGAACTTACAAGTTGCTAAGTTATATATAGATGACACTTCCAGGGTCACTTTTCTATTAATAAGTCATCTAATTATAGTTTGGTTTTCTTTATGAATATAATTGCCTCTGTAATACCCGAGATTTCTTTTTATTAGTTTTTATTTGATTGTGTGAATTTGCGTGCCAACTAGGGTTGGATAATGTTCTATGTGGTTATTATTTAATTGTACGTTTAATAAGTATGAAATTATCGTATTTGTCGAATTAGGGCCCTTGGTTGGTTAGAGGCTCGAATCTTTGGGCTTATTTGTTTTCACTCAGAAAACTAGATTTTTATTGAAAGAAAGCCCGTTGAATTTAATTTAATAAATTAGATTAATTACGGACGGGAAGGCCCGAAAAATTTAGGTTAAAAAAGAAAAATAAGAAAAATAGAAGAAACCATAAACCATCTTCTTCCTTCCGATTATGCCGCCCCCGCCCCAAACCCTACCCGCCTCTTTCTTCTTCTCTTCTCGCCACTGCCATCTAGGACTRCCGCTGCCCRTTGATTGCCRTTCATCCTCTTCAAACTGCCATTCCTTGCAGATCCGCCATTGCTCGGTTGTCGTCTCCATCACCGTACTTGAGGACGTTCAGATCCAAGCCTCACTACTCAGCCTAGCTGCGCAACCCACTGCTTGGTTGCTGGCCATGCCTGGGGTCGTCCATCCTCTGCTCGCCAAGATCGCTAACTACCTATTCGTGTTACTGTGGCTTGTCGCACGCCAGGAGGCCGCTCGATTCTATTGAGCCAAGCAAACCACTCTAGATCTTTTCTCCTCTGCACGTGTGGTTGATTGAACCATTTGCTACTCAGCGACTTCCAATCTGTACACACAGTGGCCATCATTCGTGGGTTGCCCAGATCTGCGAGACTGGAGCTGCTGGTTTCTAGATTTGCCTGCTAGTTTCGCAACCATCATCTGTCGTTGCTCGTTGTCGTCTCCATAACTGCTGGCAAAACCACTGCATGCTACCCGCTTCAGCCGAACTTCTTACCATGTGACCACTACCATTCGAATAGCCAAATCTATGCACTCTGCTTGACGTTCGAAAAGGGATGCCGAATCTTCGGTCATCACAACTAATAGAGTCATTGCCGTCCTCTTTGTGCGTCGTCTTGTGATRTTCCGGCAGGCTGCCACTGTCAGTTGTGCACTGCCTTTATTCGCCAGAGAAAGTGCTCGAGACAGCAATCGCCAAAAAATTGGTCCTTGCTGGTGATTTTCCAGCTTCCAAAATAGCAAAGGCAGCCAGTGCTAGTGCCAGCAGGGGCCCAGTGCCCAGTGCCCAGGCACCTAGCCGCCCAAACGCCCAGATGCCTAGGGCTGTTGCGCACTCCGCTTGAGCGCACACCAAAGAATCCAATACCTTTTCCGGAGACACTTGGACTTTGTGAACTTAAAAGGTGAAAACATTATTAATTAATATTGAAATTTTGACCTATGAAATTATATCCTAAAGTAAAATTGTGGGAGAATATAAATTAGGTTTAATACCCAAGCGAAGGAGTTTAAATTGTACCCTTAAAATACGTGATAATTGGTAATGTGGGAACTAAGTATGGATTAATAATTGGCAATTGACATTGTTGGAATAAACACTGAATATCTAAGTTGGAACAGTTGTACTAAATAGACCTTTTTTCTGTAATCACAATTAGGTCATTTCGAGTGCTTTAACGTTGAGAACGGTCGAAAGATTTCACTTTGTAATTTAAATAAGAACCCTATACCGTAAAGAACTCCAGGTAAGTGAATTCTCACATTCCATTAATGCATATATGCTTCTAAATTCCTTTGTGGTGAAGTGGATGTGTTGTCTATAAACTCTACATAAGTAAACTCTCACATTCTCATTAATATATAAGTGTTGTTGTTATTGAATTTGAGTTCTATGTAAGTAAATTCTCACATTTTATTAATGCATATGAATGGATGTATCTGAATTCCTTAAGTGGATTAATGTGTTGGATATGAGATTTCTATGCAAGTGTCCCTATACCCGCCTATTTCTTTTGTTGTGTGTTATGTGGTGGCAGTGTGGGCTTATGTAATGAAATGTGTTGATTATGTGGAATGTTTTTACGTGTTTCATATCTTGTACCATTAATATGACGAATGGCATGTTAATTACGGTTGTATGCATTTCATGTCATGGGCATGTAGTTAGTGTTCTACATCATTCCTGGCATGAACCATTAATATATTTAAAAAGTGAATGGTTTAGGAAATGAAATTTTGAAAAGGAATGTATTTTATAAATTGTAGCATGTTCAGGAAAATGTTAAAGTTTTTGGAAAAGAGTATAAACCTAGCCATGAAAGATGTGATGGAAAATGGGCCGTAGGGGACCGGGCACCCGAACCGACCCTTTGGGAGGGAGGTAATGATTCACCTCTGGGAGGTGAAGAGATAAAAGGAAAAATAAAGGAATGTTAACTGCTTTCCGGTTAAGAACAAATAGCCTCATGCAGCTTAATGGCTAGGCGTTACACTCAGCGAGATCACGGAAGTAATGAAATGGAAGCTTTTTACAAGTTATAAATTTTGAAAGGAAAAATTTTATGGAAAGGTTATACAAGAAAATGTTTTGAAAGTTTTCATTGAGAAAGTGAGATTTTATAATTCATGACATGTAGGGCATGTTCATGCATTCATACATGAGATTTACATACTGAGCTTTATARCTCATTCCATTTATCTCGTTTGCATTTCAGATAATGTGTAGCCAGATGGTGCGAGAAGGTCGCTTGTGGGTAAACCAAGATACCCTGAAGTATACACTGAATAAATTTTAAGGATTAAGATAGTAGTTGACTATTTCTTATTTGGTTTAAATTCTTATAGGTTTCCGCAAATTCATATCAGTGACAAAGTTCCTAATCTGGGGGTGTTATAGCCTCTTTGCATTTCTTGCGGAAAGTTTTGCAGCTACCAAACAATGTAATCTAGTTAACAAGAGACTCTTATAAGGCTTTGTTTCACAAGCATTTTTATTCACTTCGACGGTGCATAAGAGGCAAGAGAATGATACAAGTAAACATGTAAAAGAGAAAGAACTTAAAGAGCTTTATTAGACTAGTTTAAATAGCTTTATGAGTTTTATGAGCTTTATGAGAAAGAACAATAGTTAATCTAGGTTAGAAACATCACGGATACGTAATGCCACATATTTTTTACATCTGATGTCCAGACAAATCTTCAGATAATCCAATCTTTAGTTTTCCTTTAATAATTTTATTGGAAACTATGCAGTATTTATAATGATCTGACTTTTTCGAGGTAATAGAAACCTAACTAGGTTATGATATCACACGTATAATTAGTTTGAGTTTTAGGATATTTAGAATTAGGACAATTTAGGCTTAGAATTTTGGACAGGATTATTGTGGATTAGAATAAACCCGAAACATAATTGGGCTTAATCAAATTTTTTAAAACACGTTTTCTAAAATTTTTCGACATTCATCGTAGTTTTAAATTTTACTCTGTTGATTTTTCTTAAAACTAAATACTATTTTCCTAAAGCTATATTATTTTCTTACTATATTATTTTCATAACTGTTGTGCTATTCATATAACCTATTAGTTTTATCTCATTCCTACACCTTTCCTAGAAATCATTCGTCATTATTCCTCTTCATAGCCGGATAACCTCTTCTTCATTCTCAAAACCGTTTGATCATTCTTGACATCCTTGCCGATCACTCTCCTTCAATGCTACCCCATGGATCCTTCATTTCTTGATGAAATCTTAGCCATTGATCTCCCATTTGCATGTCTTACACTCGGCATTTAGTTTGTGAGTATTAGTGTGTGCTTAGGTGTCAACTTTAGGTGTGTTTTGTCCAAGATAACAATCCTGGTCATTGAGTGCTTGTGAGCATGTTGGTTTTGCTATGAATTCTTGCAAGAAACGGCCAGCTATTTTTATGTCTTGTGCTGTCCATTGTAGAAGGATGATCTGTAACAGCCCCAGATTAGGAACCTTATCCTAATTCGAAAATGTCCCTATTTACTCACTGACATGAATTTGTGAAAGTTCAAAAGAATTTAAAGCAGATAAGAAATACTTAATAATAAACAAAAGTCATTCTAGTCAACAACCATATTTATCCATAACATATATTTACATTAATTTCAGGGTATCATGATTTACCTGCAAGCGTCCTCCTCGCACCATCTGACTACACATTATCTGAAATGCAGAATGAGAGAAATGGAATGAGCTATAAAGCCCAGTAAGTAAATCTCATGCATGAATGCATGAACATGCCTTACATGTCATGAATTGTAAAATCTCACTTTCTCAATGAAAACTTTCAAATCATTTTCTTGAGTAACCTTTCCATAAWATCTTTCCTTTCAAAATGCAAGAACTTCGTAAAACCTTTCATTTCATTACATTCGTGAAATCACTGAGTGCAACGCCTAGCCATTAGATTTGCAGTGGGCCATTCTTATTTGGAACCCGATTTCATTCCTACTGGTATTATCGCAGAGCGGTTAACATTCTTTCATTCCTTCACCTCTCCGAGGTCAATCATTACCTACCCTCCCCGAGGGTAGGGTTAGGTTTGTCGGTCCCCCACGCCCTATTTCCCATTATGGCTAGGTTTACACTTTTTTCCAAAAAACTTTAACATTTTCCTGAACATGTTACAATTTATAAACACATTCCTTTCAAAATTTCATTTCCTAAACCATTCACTTTCTAAATGTATGATTGGCTCATGCCAGGAATGATGTAGAACACTAACTACATGCCCATGACATGAAATGCATACCACTATATATAACATATCATTCGACATAAAAACAGTACAAGATATGAAACACATGAAACATTCCACACAATTAACACATCTCATAATACAATCACATACACAACACATTAAACCATCTCAAAAAATTCAATTACATGCATTCATAAGCATTAATGAGATGTGAGAATTTACTTACACAGAACTCATATTTAATAATAATCACACATATACGTTAATGAGAATGTGAGAGTTTACTTACATAGAACTCAAATTCAATACACATTTAATTCAACTAAGAGCAATTTAATTATAACAACACATATACGTTAATAAGAATGTGAGAATTTACTTACCCAGAGTCCTTTACGTTAAAGGTTTCTTATTTAAATCTCAAAGTGGAATCCTTCGATCGTTYTCAACATTAAGGCATTCAAAACAACCTATTCGTGATTACAGCAAGAAATTCTATTTAGTACCACTGTCCCAACTTAGATATTCAGGGTTTATTCCATCAATGTCAATTGCCAAATATTAATCCATACTTAGTCCCCATATTACCAATTATCACGTCTTCTTGCGGTTACAATTTCAACTCCTTCATTCAGGTATTAAATTTAATTTATGTTCTCCCATAATTTTACTTTAGGATATAATTTCATAGATCATAAATTTCAATATTAATTAATAATGTTTTCACCTTTTAAGTCCACAAAGTCCAAGTGTCTCGGGAAATGGTTTTGGGTTCTCGGGCGTCTGGGCATTAGGGCATCTGGGTGCCTGGGCGTTGGGGCGTCGGGCGTGAGAATGGATGACGAACAACACCCCTGGTCGCGAACGAGCGGCAATGCACAGCTAGTTCAAGCATGGCACACAACACTTGACCTAGTTGACTAGTCGAGCTTTAGGATACCCTCTCCTGGTCGGCGACGGGAGAGAGTCGGCGGGCAACAACCAAACAGCGCCAAGCTATTGCTAATTCCAGATCTGGAAACTCCGTTTTCTGGTCAAACCACAAGCAGTAGACGAGCGGCCCACGACGTGCGCAAATGGTCAAGCGAGCGGTTGGAGACGTGTACAGATGGTCGAGCGAGCGGTTAGTGGCGTGCGCAGATGGTCGAGTGAAAGGCTCGACTGAAGTGGTGACACACACAGCCACTTGGCAGAGCTTCGAATCAAGTGGCAAAGGCTTTCTGGTCGAAGCGAATAGCACGCAGAGATTCGATCGAGCAGAGCAGATAGTCGATCGCTGCAGGTCCGATTGTTATGTGCAGAGATCGACGAGCAAGGAACTGTGGCTTCAACGGTCGTTCATCGGTGACGTAGACAAGATAGAGGAGGAGGGACAGTGGTGAAGGCAGAGGGAAAGGGTTGGCCGCGATTATGTGAAGGAAGAAGAAGAAGAGGATTCTAGGGTTTCTTCTATTTATTTTTTATTTTTTTCTTTTTAAAACTTAGGCCGTGACCCAAATCCTTCGGGCCTTCCTATCCATAATTAACCCAAATCCTTAATTTAAATTCAACGGGCTTTCTTTCGATAAAAATTCTAGTTTTCCAAATGAAAATGAATAAGCCCAACAAGTCGAGCCTCTAACCAACCGAGGACCCTAATCCGACAAACACAATAATTTCGTACTTATTAAACGTACAATTAAAACAATAACCACATAGGACGTTATCCAACCTTAGTTGGCACACAAATTCACACAATCAAATAAAAATTAATAAAAAGAAATCTCGGATATTACATGATCAGCTAACGTTTTCGATATATAAGGTAGTGTGTTGACAAGCCTAGAAGGTAGGATAATTGAGCATTTGACAGCTGCATTTCTTCACATGTTAATGTCTCCCAACTCCAGTTGAAGAACCCATCGATTTCTCTAAGTTTTGYGAAGAACCTATCGATTTCTCTAAGTTTTGCCTGGTTTTCTCACCCAATCAACCTTGAAACTTCCATCCATGAGCTCTAGAAATAAGAGCCTCAATTACACTTCAAAACTCACAAAGAAACCTGATCGAAACCCCTATATTACAAGCTTAAAACTCAGCTACACTCCATTCCCAAACAGCTGACACTTATCATTTCTTTTAACCAAACATTTCAGCAACCATTCCATCCAATCATTATCCTATCATCTCATTCCATTTTTTATGTTCTAAACCTACCTTTTAGGTGTTCTGTTACAATAATTTTCAGGTGAAAATTTGATTAGCATGGAGTTAATATCATGAAAGAGTGTGTGTGCCAGGTGGTGTGTGGGTGTGTCATGGTTCATAGAATTTTCACAGTTCATAGAGTTTTGGGTATGTTTTTGAATTTATTATTGCATGTTACATCCTTAGAATACATAAGTCTAACATTAGGGTTTATTCTTGACAAACAAGAAATTTTACCCACTATTTTTGTGTCATAGCAATCTGGTTTCTTGGTGAAATTTTGATTCTAATATATGGTTAGAAAGTCGCGGATCTTAGAAATAATTTAATACAAATTTTGTCCTATTTACATGAGTAAACTCAAGATATGAGTTAACCTTTGAAGAGTGGTTAATGTAGTCGATTGATCATAGATTGTGTATTTGTCTTTATTTCTGAGGTTTATTTGAGTCAATTTAAATTCTAATTTTTGTCTGGAATTAAACCTTATTGTGTTAGATTCATCTTGACATCAATTTCATTCAAAACCACTCAGTATTTTGTGAGATATAGCCAAAATACTACAACCTGTCCAGAAATCGATTTGAAAACCTTAACCCTAATACTCTTAATCTTTTGCATTTACTTTATATATATATATATATATATATATATATATATACACACACACACACTATAAGTTATATGTATATTTTATTTTAAAAATATTTGATCTTAGCTGGAAAAATATTTGTTTTCATAAAACTAATTTTTCTCATAAAAACAATAAAGTTGAGTTACTGTAATGGGTTTTTTAAGTTATGAATTGGGTATGAGTTTTATTGTGATTGATCAATAAAGATTGCTTGTGCATTGTTCTTAAGAAATGACAAATAGTAGATTTACTAAGTAACCAGAATCACAAGTGAGTTCCACCGATTGTTTCAAACTCTCGAAATATGTAGATTTTTCAATGTACTAAATAAATATGATTTTCATTCTCACATCACAATGTACCTGTTTTCCTACAAGCGTACTTTGATTAGATTTTTTACTTCCGTATGATTGAAAATGACTTTTCACCTCAAAAGTGCTTTTAAAATCTTTTTAAAAAAATGCTTTCTGAAGAAAGTTTTTCAAAACTATCCTTTTTAAAAAATTATCTCGATTTTTGAAAATTTAGGAAAATTTGTTTTCAAAAGCTTCCTTAAAACAGTTGTTTCCAAAACTCATGATCTCTATTTTCTAAAATTATCAACTGTTTTCGAAAACTTATTATGAGATCACTTTTGGTTACTTGATTGAATTGACAGATTGTATTGGGTTCTCAATGGATAGGCTTTGAAAACTAGTTTGGCGGGCAAACTACCATGTGTGGTTGGTCCCCAGTACGAATACCTCTTGAGCTAGTTCAGGTGACAATATCAGAGTAAGTCCACCCTTGACCAAACGCCTGGGATGTTTGTCGCAGACTAAAAATGCATGGGCAGACACTCACCCCAAGGGCACCCCAGTTGAATTGTATGTTGTCGTATCCTCAGTTAAGAGTTTTAGCTGAGAGCAGTTGACTCTATTTTACCCAAGCAAGCAAGTGCCGTTGTATGATATGAGTGTGATAAGGTTGAAAGTCACATTGTGCGATTACGAGGTGATGAGGCTGGTATTATTAGACCCTGTATGATGTTGTCTCTGCGGTTACTTAGTGCAGGCTGGGTTACTATTATTAGAAACCAACGAGTTTCAACCATAGTATGCCTGTGTTACCCCTGAATTAATTGTGCTTTTCTACAGCCACAGATTTTTACAAAGTATACCTTATTCCAAACCTTTTTAAAATCTCTCTACCAAAAGTTATTTTTTCCAAGATAGATTTTATTATATCCCTGAATTTGTGTTTTCTAAACTTGCACTACACAAGTGTGGAATTAAACTGAGYTACTGCTCATACTTTTCTCTATTTCTAGTGACAGATACATATTTCAAGGCATGGGGTGTTGGGGACGAGAGTCAGGAACGTCAAGTGCTAGATCAACACTACCATCCGTAGACTTTTGCATTTGGAAATGCATACCACCCTAAGTTTATTGACTTTGAAGAGATGTATTTTTATTGCTTTGTTATAATCAAGTTGTATTTCCCCTACTTGATTATGGATTCTAATCATTTTGAGAAATAGTACTGACCGCCAAGAGACAAGCGGTGACTCGTTCAACTCCAATAGTCCTTGGGGGACGGCGAAGAACAAACTATTTTGCTTACTACTAAATTATAGTGAATGCCTTTGAAAGACCACTAAGCTGCCTGCTGATTCAAAACATACTGCTCAGGAATAGTTTTTTACAACTTGCTGAAGTCTCACTCATGGATCACAAACTAGTTCCTCCAAGCATAAAAAACTACACTGTTTATTATCACTTTTGCTTAAATTTCTCATGTTTTGCAGATATATCATGCTTTACATGCAATGGCTGCTTAGTTTTTAATACTCTAGAGAAGGGAGACACAAGAAATGAACCTTGGTTAAGAGACACTATAGTAAGATACTTGACCTTTTTGGCTTGCAATGATAGCTCTATTATATGCAAACCCACATTTCAAGAAAGAACTATCTAACACAGGATGCATAGTCCAATAAAACTAAAGCATACATGTAACATTTTGTACATACATATCACTTGATAGAATCCAACTATCATTAATTGCATGAAAAATTTAAGTTACTCTTTTACAAATAGAGAATTGATATGCAACACCCTTGACACTATTGTTTGGATAGATACCCTCTTTTGAGATTTAACCTACAAAGTTTTGGATTCAAAATTTCCATTGTCCTATCTAATAACTTTCAAGTGCATCCTTTGTTCACTTCTTAAACTAGAAAACTGTAGAGGCAGGATTTGTGGTGCAATCAAAGTAAGGGATGCAAATCACTTTAGCTGTTTAAATGTTGTGCAAGCATTCATAATAGTAGTGAGCCAATGATGCTAACGATTTAAAGAGAAGAAGAAAATATTATCAGGCTATAAATCAGAGGAAGAAATGCACATTTCACTAAAATGAAAAGCTAAAATAATCCAAAAGTTTCTAGCTATTTTCATGAAGACCACGGAAAAAAATTATTTTAATAAATTTATCCTTTCTTTTTTTTTTCAAGAGGGTTTTTACTGTAATTAGGAAATATAGTGTGAACATCTAGTTTCAGAAGAACATATACACATAGTTGAAGCATTATACCAAGTAACTATATCTACTAACAGAACCCAGAAACTTCATTTTCAGCTAACTACGCTTTAAAAATTGTAATGAAACTTTTTCGTCCTACTATCTATTTGTACTATTTCTTTGGGTAGACAAACGAAGCTAGTCTTAGAGTACCTTGTCTAATTCCTGATGCTGCAGGTATAACATGCTAAATCACAGAGAAGATAAATACTCAATGAAACTGCGCATTGTTTACAAACGAGCTTGTTAATCACAAAAAGAGGCAGACTATGCATTTAACTTTGCCAACAAAGAACAAGATAAAACGCTTGAAAACCCTCATTTAGTACACCATGCTCTGAATGTTTCCAAATCATAAATAGAAGAAAGGAACAGCTGAAAGATAAATCAAATTATTGGAACATGTTAAAATAATAAGAGAGATAAAAAATACTAGAAATTTTATTCAAGTAAAAAGATAATGAACTAATATTATAAGAGGCATATTTATAGATTACTAGACTACCAAAAAACTAACAAAGACAATCCTAGTTTAACTCCTAGTTTAACTAACAAAGAAAAGCATGTCTATCTTTATGGGACGAGAAAGTATATGATTTTCTTTTGTTTTAGATGGGGATGGATTATTGATTTAGGAAAAGATACTATTGATATTTTTTGAAGACTTTGAATCTATATATAGATAACTTGCAAGTAATATATTGCTTTTTTATATATACTTATGATTACCTGGTCCAAAGTTTCCGTAAATATGTACACTCGAAATGGAGTATCCATCAATTGTAACTTAGAAAACACTATTATCCATTTCATTTTTCTATTAAACAAAAACTTCAAATTGAATTTAAAAATATTTTCTTTAGATAAATCATATTAATTCTAGTATTTTAAAAGAAAAAGAAAGTCCACACATTATGCATAAAATATGCCGCCTATTGGTCTATTACCTAGGCAAAGAAAACTACAAGTCATTAAAAATGAACGGTAAAATCATCTCCCAATCATCATTCTTCCCAATCCAACGGCAGGGATTTAATCTTTTAATTATGTCGCAATACCCCTATGCTTTTACCGACTCTTCTGGTCACCGTTATTCCCTCCCTACTTTCTTCTATTTAAATCCCAACCGAGCATACTCTCTTCGCTACACACACATTTTACAACCTCTGTCCTAGTTTCTGCTTCAACCAGTCTCCAGATAAATTCTGCAATTATGGGTATCATTTTATGATTTTCTAAATCGTGAATTCATATTCAATTCTTAATTAATGAAAGTTCTAATCTATGAATACTTATCATTTTCCWTTTTTTATTGGGTGTTCAAATTTTCCAGCCAAGATTAAGATAGGAATCAATGGTGAGTGATGCGATCGTCTTACCTTTGCTCAAGAATTTCCTCCATTTCGTTTTTTGGGTATTGTTAATAAAATSAGATTCTTGAAATACTTATCTGTTTCGCTCGATGAAATTATGTCAAGGTTTTGGAAGAATTGGACGATTGGTGGCTAGAGTTGCTTTGCAAAGAGACGATGTTGAACTCATTGCTGTCAATGATCCCTTCATCAGCGTTGATTACATGGTTTGTATAACTATTGAATCATATGCTGTTGAACGAGCTTGAATTATTAGAAATGTTCTTTCATGAAATTTTTATTTAACTGGGAATCGTTTGTTTTTTGCAGTCATACATGTTCAAATATGATAGTGTTCATGGTCAGTGGAAGCATAATGAGCTTAAAGTCAAGGATGAAAAGACCCTTCTCTTTGGTGATAAAGCAGTCACCGTTTTTGGAATGAGGTAACTGCTCTTAGCCATTTGGAATTTCTCGAATTTTGATTATAGTGTTTTTCTTTTTGGGTGATAATTCTTTTGTTTTTTGGGGAGTTATTATTAGGAGCCCAGAAGAGATCCCATGGGGAAAGTGTGGAGCTGAGTACATAATTGAATCAACTGGAGTTTTTACTGACAAGGACAAAGCAGCTGCTCATATCAAGGTTTGTCAACAGAAGGAGAAAATCCTCTCAAATGGCAGGCCTGACATTTTCTTTTTTTAAAGTAAATAATCACAAAATTAATTGGTAACATGTTGTAATCTCTGCGATCAAACAGGGTGGTGCCAAGAAGGTTGTTATTTCTGCCCCGAGCAAAGATGCTCCCATGTTTGTTGTGGGTGTCAATGAGAAGGAATACAAGTCAGATCTCACCATTGTCTCCAATGCTAGTTGCACGACTAACTGCCTTGCTCCTTTGGCAAAGGTTAGGTTACTGTCCCCTTGTGTGTYATCTATATCTTAACTATTGATATATTGACACAAACATAGGCATAAAGTTGGTGTATTTTTCTGATATTTTCAGGTCATTCATGATAAATTTGGTATTGTTGAGGGTCTCATGACCACTGTGCATTCAATAACCGGTAGATTATATGACTTCTCTTYATTTGTGCTTTTGAAYACCTTTTTGYAATTTCTTTCAGAAACTTACTCTTCCTTCGTGGTTCAGCCACCCAAAAGACTGTTGATGGACCATCTTCTAAGGACTGGAGAGGAGGAAGAGCTGCCTCATTCAACATCATTCCTAGCAGCACTGGAGCTGCCAAGGTATGCCATGAAAACCCAAAAAGGGGAAAAAAAAAATTATTATTATTACCTCACTCTACTTATGTTTGTAATATCTTAGGATGAAATTTGGTGAATCTGATGACAGGCTGTCGGTAAGGTTCTGCCAGCATTGAATGGAAAACTCACTGGTATGGCCTTCCGTGTTCCTACTGTAGACGTCTCCGTGGTTGATCTCACAGTGAGATTAGAGAAAGAAGCTACCTATGATGAAATCAAAGCTGCAGTCAAGTACGAGTGAAACAGTACTCCTTTTTTCCCTTTTCTTTTAGCATAATTTGATTGACTATTGCTTGGCTGTCTTCCAGGGCGGAATCTGAAGGAAGTATGAAGGGAATCTTAGGTTTCTGTGAAGACGATGTTGTTTCCACTGACTTTGTGGGTGACTGCAGGTGAGAGATCWYGAGTCATTTGATTCTCTCGTTTATTTATATCTTTTAGCCTCAATCTCATCCTTTAAGAACTGGGATGTAGTTTTGCATAATCCTTCTTTTCAAAAGACTCCAAGGGATATAAACGCATTTAAATTTTATAATTGTTTGGATTGCAGATCTAGCATATTTGATGCCAAGGCAGGGATTGCTCTAAGCAAGAATTTTGTTAAGCTGGTTTCATGGTACGACAATGAATGGGGTTACAGGTAAGTTCTTGTAGTTTCGTTCGTCTTTCTTTAGGTGCATCGATGCTCATATGCTTTCACAAATGCAACATTTCTTAGATAGATATCTGTTTATGGAAAATTTCAATTTTCTTGCATTGCAGCTCCCGCGTGATCGATTTAGTCGTACATATGGCATCCACAAAGTGAAGGAAATAGTTGTATTCTCAAAGTTGCAATATCTCCTATTTTGTAGGAGTTGAGTCAGAATAAAGTTGAATTTTTTCGGACTAATGGTTTAGACTATCCGTCACGGTTCGATGGTTATGCTCGTGAGGTCTTGCCAATGTGGTTTTTGCAAGTTCTTTTGGCATTGACTTAGAATAATGTTGAAACTTTCGGGTCTACAGCTTGGTTTGTTAAGCTTATTAGGTCTTTGTAAGGGAATGCGCAAGTTTTCTAGACCTTGGAGGAGGTTATATGCAATCTTTTTTTTTTTTTTTCAATTATTAATCCAAGTAAAGTTTTATCTCAAACTCATTAGTTATCTTGTCGTGGAATCAAACTGAATTGTTTAATTCTAAATACATTCATTATTTTTCTTTTTATGAATTTTGTATGACCGTAAGATTTGCGTGTCAAATAGGGTTTAATAAATTATCTATGTTATTGTTAATTATTTGTACATTTACGTAAGAGTACGTTTATTTAATTATAAAATTTTTTGTGTTAATTTAATTAGGGTTTTTAGTTAGTTAACCTTAGGCTCGACTAATTAGAGCCCATTCGTTCATTTTCAAAATCAAAAGTTAATTTAATATTAAATTATGGCCCAAAAGGGAGCCCGCAGAATCTAAATTATTTGGCTTGGTTGGTTATGGGATGAGGAGACCCAAAAGAATATTAGTCAGAGCTCAAGTGTTAAAAAAAAAAAAAAAAAAACCTAAACCTAACCCTAGAATCTTCTTCATCTTGTTGCCGCTGCCACCGCCACCCTCTTCCTCTCTTCTTACCATCTTCTTCTCCTTTCTTTCTTACTATCTCCCTCCCTTTTTCTTCTCACCACCTGCCATTGTGAAGCACTAGATCGAGAAACTTTCTTGCTACTACTGACCGAAGGCTCCTCAGCCGCACTGCTGCCTCTTCCATTGGGAACCACCGCTGTGCAGAGCTACTAATTCTTTACCAGATTGAAGCTAATTGGTCTGAGCAAACCATGCAGTTTGTTGTTCGCCATGCAAGCTACCCGAAGCCGATCCGTGTTCGTTGTAGATGCAAGCCACTTGAAGCCAATCTGTTTCCATATGTTGTTGCGTCCACTCGAAGCAGATCTAGCCATTAGTGCTACTTCCAGTTGTCGTTGCCACTGCTTCACGAGATCGGTTACTTGCCTATCTGGTCAAGCCGGCGTTGTCATCTGCTCCTACCTGAAAACTACACAAATACGGTCATCGACGTCCGAATCTGGTTACTATTCCCACCAAATCATAATGGTTCCATGGCAGACCAATTTACTAGGAAAGCTACTGTTCACATCCGGTTCTTACTAGTTGGAATTCGTCGCCTGAAATTGACCGAAAATAGATCGCTGGAGTTCACCATCACCGACCGGACCGAAACAGTTTACTGGTGTACTTTTCTATTAACATCGATTAAGGTGAAGCCTCGGTTTTGTTTAACATAAGTAAATGAATTATATGATTGTGCTCGGAAAAGATAATTGTAGAAACTACAATTTTATGTTTATACATGATTTAACGTTGTATTTAAATTTGTATAGATCATGTTTATACATAATTTAATATTGTATTTAAATTAGTATGAGGAAGGTATTTTAGGAATAAATAGAGATTATAATTAACACTGTCTTTGTTAATGGAAGTTTAGAAACATAAAATAATTTATGCATTTTGAACATTATTGTCATTAAGTTCGAAATGTAAATACGGATTAATAGGGATAAGTGACTTTCTTGGGATTTGTAATATTTTAAAGTTGAACAATCATGTCAAATGAATTTTCTTTTTGGAATAATATTTAGGCGATTTCGAGCATGTTGATATTAGGAGCGTTTAAGTGACCCCGTTTTGAAATTTAAAGTAGGACTTTAACGTAAAGGACTTCAAGTAAGTAAATCATCATACTCATCAACTTTATCTCTTTATATTAGATTGTATTGTTTAATATGTTTGTGGCTATATTGGATAATATTACGTAATATGTTGTGGTTATATTGAATTATTTTATGTGATATGTTTCTATTGTTAACATGTTCAATGGTCTTAATATGGATTTATGTAGTTCATGTCATGTGCATATAGTTAGAGTATTCTATATCGTTCCTAGCATGAATTATTCGTGTATTTAGAAAGTGAATGTTTTAAGAAATAAAGTTGGAAAAGCAATGGGATTTTATGAAAATATATTATTTTCAGAAAACATTAATATTTTTGAAAAGGGGTGTAAACCTAGCCATGAAAGATGTGAGTGGAAAATAGGGCGTGAGGGACCAGGGCATCCGACCTAACCCTCTTGTAGGGTAGGAAAGTAAGTAATGTTCACCTCTTGCAAGGTGAAAAGTGAAAGGAAAAATTAAAGTAATGCTAACCGCTTTGCAATTCTATCGGTAGAAAATGTAACCGGGTTCCAAAAAATAATGGCCTACTGCAAACTTAATGGCTAGGCATTACACCAAGTGAGCTCACAACTTAAAGGAATGGAAATGGTTGAAATGTTCTTACATTTTGAAAGGAAAGTTTTTATGAGAAAGTTTATGAAATGAAATCGTTTAGAAAGTTTTATTGAGAAAGTGAAATTTTATAATTTATGACATATAGTGCATTATACATGCATTCATGTATGGAATTTGCTTACTGAGCTTTATAGCTCACTCTATTTCCTTCATTTTGTATTTCAGGTGATGAGTAATTAGATGGTGCGTGGAGATCATTTGTGTGTAGGCTTGATACCGGAAGTGATGTTTTTAAACAAATTTTAATGAACTAAGGAAACGGTTAATTTGAGAAATTTTTATATGTTGATCATGATTTTATTAACTTATTTAGTTTTGCATAAAATCCCTTTGAGTTTTCGCTGAATTTCAAATTTGTCGGTATTGAACTGATAAAAGATTGTTGGGATAGAAGTTACTTAAATATGAATGTTTGTTGGGTTTGAATTTATTTTATATATATTCAGGAATATTTCAGTATTAGAAAATTGTGAAATTCTCTAATTATTTACAGGAGATACAGAGGAAACTCTGCCGAAATTTTTATAAACCTTTTGAAATAAAAATATTCAAATTTGTTTTTCGCAGTTTTTCAATAAAAGAATGAGTAAAGTCATTAACATTTTCCGGTTAAGACAATTTCTAATCTGGGATTGTTACATTTATTGCTCCAATTGTCACCAATTTTCTTGGTGAGCTTGTGATGCTCTAAATGTGATAAATTTGGCACGACCCAATTGATAATTTTAAGCTGCACTACTATTAAGTGCCTAAAAGTGTGATTGAAATGGTGGTTTATTAGGAATATTTTTCAATAAATTAGGTTTACTTTGATCTTTCTATTATTATTATTGAATAAGTATTATTTCAAAGATTAGTTTGCCGGTGTATTTTGAGGTCATAAATTCAAATCAAATGATGCAAAAAAAAGCTCAAATCATAGCAACAAAACATCAAGAATTGTAGCCTAATTAAAGAAGCTATATTCAATAGTGATTGAAGAAATGCTGTGGAGATTTTCTTCAAGGAAGATAAGGTTTTGAACTAAGTTCTCGAGCAGAATCCATAGTGTTTTGAACAGCTTACTTGTTGGGTAACCATGGCAGGAGGAGATGGATGAACAGGATAAACATTTGGACCTAGCCTTTTTCTGGGTACAAGTCCACAGCTTCCCTATTGCTTGTTATAGATGGGAGGTGGGGTTGAAACTGGCACAACAATTTGATGATGTGAGAAAGGTGCAAATAAGGAAGAGGAATGCAGATAGGGCTCTACTTTTTTTTTTTTTTTTTGACTCAAGGTGCTCATGAATATAACGAATGCATTTCGCAGATTCATGAAACTAATATTACCGGTGAACGGTTGCAAATGAAGTATGATCAAGTATGAGAGGCTGCCCTTTATGTATTTTCATTGTGGACGAATTGGTTGCACAACTAGGGATTGTCCAAAGGGTGGGGAAGAAATAATCACAGCTAAAGTACGAATAGGCTTTAATTACGGTCTCTAGATGCATGCTAATGCTAGAAGGTCCATTCTTCATGATCGGTCTTGCAACAACGAGAAAGAGAGTAGCTAAAGAGAGGGTTCTTCTGAGGAAGGAAATTATAGTTTATGAAACACCCCCAGGTTAGGAATCGTCCTAAGCTGAGAGTCTTACATCATTTCACTCGAAAATAATCCACTATCTATTTAAACTCAACGATACCCAAAGGAATCAAAAATATATTTTAACAAATCCTCACTATCCCAACATTTATTCAAAACAAAAAAATCACAAAAACTCAAGAATCTAAAACACTCAGAAATATTTATTTTATTACATAAATCGATTTAAAAAAAATAGTCTCCAGGTATCATAGCTCGCCCACAAGCGACCTCCTCGCCTTATCTAGTTACACATTATCTGCAGTGAAAYATAAGAAAAAGAAATGAGCTAAAAAGSCCAGTAAGTAACCTCATGCATGAATGCATGAACAGATCCTACATGCCATGAAATTTTAAGGTTTTGCCTTTTAATTGAAAACCTTTCCAAACATTCCCTTTTCAAATATTCCTTTACAAAACATTCCCTTCAAAATTCACTTACAATAATAATATTCCATTTCCTCTCATTTGTGAGCTCACTAGAACGTAGCACCTAGCCATTAAGCTCTGCAGTGGGCCATCTTATTTGGAACCTGATTCCATTCCTACAGGTAGTACCGCAAAGCGGTTAAAATTTCATTTCTTTTAACTTCCATAGTTTCACCTCCAAGGAGGTGAACATTCTTTCCTACCCTCTAAGAGAGTAGGGTCGGGTGCACCGGTTCCCCACGCCTTATTTCCCACTCACATCTTTTGTGGTTAGGTTTACGCTCCTTTCTGAAAACTTTAACATTTTCCTTTAAAATTCCATTTCCTAAACCCTTCACCGTCTAAGTGTGTGAAAGGCTCATGCTAAATGTGATGTAGACTTCTAACTACGTGCTCATGACATGAAACACATACAAACTTATACAATATAACGTTCAACAAATAGTACAAGATATGAAACATAATAGCATATTCTTTAACATAAAAGTGCTACTGGATACAAACGCATTAGCATTCTTCACAATTACACACATCAACATAAAATTTCATACACAACATATTAGAGCAATTAAAAGCATTCAATTTCATTCATTTATAATGTTAATGAGATGGGAGGATTACTTACCCAGAGTCCTATACGTAAACGGGTTCTTACTTAAGTTGCAAAGTGGACTCCTTCAATCGATCTCAACATAAGGCCTCAAAATGACCTAGTTGATTACAGAATGAAGGTTTACTTATTTCGATCGTCTCAATTTAAGTATTATGTGTTTAATCCAAAAATATCTTTATAAGTTTATAAATCTATATTTAGTTCTCATATTATCGAATATTACGTTTTATGGGAACAATTCGACTTCTTAGCTCGGGTATAAACCTAACTATGTTCTCCCATAAATTCACTTCAAGGCATATTTATTTACAAGTCATACAATTTCAATATCAAGTATTAGCGTTTTCGCCTTAAAATTTACGATATCCAAATGTTGCGGGAGCGGTAATGGATTCCCGAACGTGCATTCAAGCGACACGCACAACGACCCTAGGCATCTGGGCATCAGTACGCCTAGGCGTCCGGCGCTGGGCACCTGTGCTTGCTGGGCACTGGGCGCCTCATGCGTATTGGCACCTGGTGCTACTGGGCACGGCTGGATCTGGCACTACTGAGTGATGGGCCTTGTTCTTGGCCAAACAAGCTCATGGCTGGCCGGCAGTGTTTCTGGTCAACTTTCGGCGAACTCTGAATCTGCGAGCTGGGGATAACCAGCATGACCAGAGCACATGCTGGCGCTGCACCTGTTGCTACCCTTTTTGAACGACCATGCCGCAAATCAGCTGGTCATGATTTTGATCGCAGATAGTAGGACTCGTCTGGTGGCCCGAACAGCAAGGAAGAGGGCAGAGTGACGGCCAGCAACAAGGGATCTGGCTTCTATCGAAGAGGAAAAATGATGAGCGGAGAAGGAGAAGAAGATAGCGGCGGCAGATCTGGCGTGTCTGAGTCGTGCAGATCCGGTTGGCAGAGAAGGAAGGACGACGGTGCAGATCTGGTGATTGGTGTCACGCAAATTTGATCGAACCAAGAAGAAAAAGAAGAAGAAGATGGCTTATCGGATCTGGAGGGGGACCGCTTCGTGTTTGGACAGCGCTGGCGCGAACCTCAGATCATCAATCCAAGTCCAAGAGTGAGAGAGGGAAGTCGGAGAAGAGACTCAGGGAGGAACGGGCGGTCTTCCATGTGCACCTCGCAGTGAATCAAGCAGACAGCCTTAGCAACACGCGGTGCGAGCGGCTTTCGAGCAGCGGCGTGGTTCGGTGCGGTGGTTGATCGTAAATAGTGGCAAACAGTGGCAAACAGTGGCCACTTCAAGCATCGACAGTGGAGGAAGGGAAGAGAGAAGGAGAAGCAAGTGAAAAACCACGACGAGCAGCGTCGAGTCAGGCAGAGGGGGAGCAGCGGCGGCGGCTGCGGCTTAGGGTTACACGGGAAAAGAAAATGAATTTCTTTAGGTTCTTCTTTTTCTTTTCTTTTCTTTTCTTTCTTTTTATTTTCTTATATATTTTCTTTTCTTTTTTTTAAAATTTATATTTTGGGCCACAACTCAAACCCATCGGGCCTTCCCATCCAATTCTAACCCAAAAATCGTAAATTAAACGTAACAAGCTTCCTTTCAATAAGAAGCCCAACTCTAGACTAACAAATAAATAGGCCCACGAGTCGAGCCTTTAACCAAATGATAACTCTTATTCCACACGGACAATATTTTTGTACTTATTAAACGTGCGATTACAAAATATAAACCACATATAAAATTTTCAATCCTAATAGGTACACAATTTCACGCAAAATCAAATAAAATTAAATAAGAAGAAATTTTGGGTGTTACAGTTTAGGTGGAGAATCGAATGTACAAAACAAACTACTGACGCAGACAAGCAAATGGTGTGTGGAAATGAATGCACTAGGGCGAACCCGAGTTTGGAGGAAGAGGGTTTAGAAGTTACTCTGGTTATGGATGAGACGTTTATGCTCAAAACCCAACCTGGGTTGAAGGATGCATCAAAAACCCTACCCCAGCTGATAAAGAAGGCCACCATGTGAGGAAAGGATCCTATGAATGGAGAGAATGATGAGGTATTAGTCCAAGGCATACCCTTACAGCTAGTGAACATTCATGTAGTTTAGGATGTCACAAACAAAAATCAACTAAGTACTAGACATACCATAGTTCACAAGGGAAAATGAATTGCGGACAAGAGTATTCACTCGATGCTGCCTAATCTATTAATATTCAAATGTTTTATGGTGCACTAGGTGAGAAAATAAAGGCATGGGAGGTTGAGGCTGCAAAATTGGCCATAACCCTACCAGTAAGAAATGGCGTAGGGATAGTGCTACATAAAGGAGAGTTCTAAAACCATAGTTATTTTCTTACGGGACTTTAGGTAGTCAAGTAAGGGGGAGATAGAGTGAAGGATTATTGATAATTAGCCAATGGGAGAATGGATTTTTGTGAGAAATTACAATGAGGTGTTATATGCAGATGAGCAAATGGGTGGTCTTGAAACAGATAAAGCTCAAATTGCATGCTTTAGAAGAGGAGTTAAGATGGTTGGTTTATGTGATTTAGGATTTGTGGGGAAGAAAATTAGATGGTATAATGGGCGAGAGAGGGTAAAGAGAGTTTAAGTAAGGTCAGATAGAGCCATGGTGAATGATGAGTAGTTTGAGTGCTTTATAGAAACAAAAGTCATGCATGGTGTTTGTACTTAGACCATTTACCTTTGCAAATAAACTCTAATCCAAGGGTAGGGAGTCYAGGAAGTAGGAGAAAGAGACCGAAACCTTTTCACATGGAGACATTTTGGCTAGGATTTTTGAAGATTAGGTTCCACATGTGGAGAACGAAGTTGGAGGAGTTCTAATACATCATTTTCATATTGATATATATTAGGACTTTTGAAGATGAAATTGATAGAAAACATAGATATAAATGTTGTTTATGGGATAAATTTATCATAACTCTTCTATTTTGGCCTTATTACGAATAAAATATAGGGATAAATGTTAAGTCCCGAATACTTCTAGAAATAAGGTTGGTAAAAAATGAGAGCAAACAAAACCCTGTTTGGCTCAAAATTGTGTCTGATCGTGAGTTATGAGTTCAAAAATTGCATTAAAAAACAAAATAATGCGGAGAGAGGGACAAAATGTCACTCATTCAAGCTTAACCAGCATTAGTTCAAGCCTTCAAGTGAAAATCAGCGCTGGCCAAGCCCAAAATGGTGCCGATTTGAGCATGTTTGGTAGTTTTACTATTGTAGACAATTTTTTTGGCTTTTTGTTAGAATAATGCTCAAACTTTCTAGGCCATAGCTTGATTGGTTAAACTGATTAGGTCTTTGTGAGGGAATGCGCAAAACCTCTAGGCCTTGGAAGAGGTTTTATGTTTGTAATGGGATTTATAARACGTTACTATATGATGTTTGTTTTGCAATGCATAAATAATGTTAAGTTATATCTCCTATTATCTTTTAGTGATGGTAATGGTTTCCCTATTGGCATGTAGATATTATTTTTTCTTAATTATCTGGTACTCAAATTTTTAACTTCAATTACTTCGGATTCTAGTCGGAAGGGCCCATAAATGCAACAAAACTCTTCCAATCTTTCTTTTTTTTTTTTTATCTGTAGGATTCAAATTTAACACCTTACTTAAAGGGTGCCAAGCTACTTGCGACTTAGATCAATAATAGTTGGTTATAAGGAAATTAACTTGTTGATATATGGTTTCTTACTCTTATTGCCACTATAGTTGTAAAGAGGACTAGCTCAAATTGAGTAATAGACATTCTAATTCAGTTCTCTTAGTGTTCAAGTAAAGCTTGTCTTTTTTAAATTAATAATCCAAGTAAAGTTTTATTTCAAATTACTCATTTTCTTTTCATGAAATGAAAATAAAATTGTGTTACTTTGAAAACATTTATTGCTCACTTGTCACAAGTATTTTGATGTGCTTGTGATGCTCTAAATGTGATATGTTCATTGAAAGAATCTAAAATTCGGCATGACCAAATTGATCATTTTAAGTTGCACTACTATTAAGTCCCTAAAAGTGTGATTGAAATAGTGATTTATTAGGGAATATTAGGTTTACTTTGATCGTTCTATTATTATTATTGAATAAATATTATTTTAAGAGATTAGTTTGCTAGTATATTTTGAGGTCATACATTCAAGTCAAATTATGAGCAGAAAGCCTTAAATCATAGCAACTAAACTTCAAGAAATGTAGCCCAATTAAAGAGGCTATATTCAATAAAGATGTGATTCAGTGGCAAAGAGAGGATTAGGGAGCAGTAAGGCCCGTCTGATCAAATTGATGTTTGAAACACTAAGAATTTATTTATATAAGTTTGAGTTTACATATATACGTTTGAATCTTTTGGTTAGAGCGTTTGATAACCATTTTAGCAGGACTCTAAATACTGTTATTTTCTACACTTTTCTCATTTTTTATTCATTTAAATTTATATGAGATTTGATTTATATTGTTAATAGTTGTTGACACCAAAACTCAACCGACTTAAATGGCTAAACATGCAATGAAGCTAAGCAAAATAGTTTGCTAATTATTTGGGAAACAAGTGAAATCTCAACGGTTTCATCAGGTGAGGAGTAATTGGCTCAAATCGAAAAAATTCTTGATCAGCAGAAGCTAAAAAAGAATGCTTAGATCCCTGCCAACTATTATGGAACATGTTATTAGAATGAGTCGATTGGTCAAATATTAGAAACAGAAGTCTGCTACCTAGCCGAATTCTCAGGCCACTACCTACCAACTTTGCATAATTTTGGGACATGGGCTGATAGAGGGAATGCAGCAAGGAAGTGGATGAGTGGCTTTTGTTTACTTTGCCCACAAGCAATAAGATTGCTTTTGCTAGGTATAAAAGGAAGGAGACAAGAAGAAAGAACCCCCTTCCCCCTTGGAAATCAGTCCACATCAAACTAAACAACTCAATTCATCAAATATCTAGCATTGTTCGTCTTAATTCCATTATTTTAGAGCTTGTTTAGCTTAGCCTTATGCATTTTTTCTAGATTCCTAGTCAGCTTTTTACATAGCTTTCTTAGCTTTCCAGTTAGCTTTATGCAGTTCCTTTGGCTTTCTAGATAATTTATAGCTTACTCTTTAATTTACGGATGTTTAGACTTCGCTTTTTGTTAGAAATTCAATATTATTATCAACCTTTCCACTTCAGCATTTATCTTAGCCAATGCTTAATACATGCTCAATTTATTTAGTCGTTCACTAGTGTATACTTTCAATTATTGGCCATTTCCATATCCTACATCTTACTCTCTAGTGTTCATAATTTATTTCACCAACCATATACACATTTTGCTGAGGACTTTCTTTACTTAACCCAAGAACTTACTCTTTAATAAAAGAGGAGCTACGAATTTAACCAGCCTCATAGACAGCTAGCTAGTTAAAACATAAGCCTCATTATGTTGAAACCAGGTTAGCCCTGACTAGATTAGCCGATAGCTGACCTAGCAGATCAACATACCCCTATCTCGGCACCCCAAATAGCTGCTAGCTTCTTGACGGCTAGCCTTCATCAACTAAGGCATTTYTACACACTAACATAATTGGTATGCTTCGTTAGAGATGGTAAGTGTGCATGCGATTAAGTTCCAGTCAGCAAATCATGACCAGAAACCAAAATAGTCCTCCTCAGACTCAAAAAATTTTAGCTTGAAGGTATACCTAAGCCTGACTCATTAAATACAATCTGACAAGCTATAGAATGGATGACCGCAATGCAAGAAAGGGGATTCAGGCAAACAAATCCCAGCACATCAACTAGTGCTCCTTAGTCCTAGCTGATTCCCACTTCTCTCTGTGTTATCAGGCAGACCATAGAGCAATGTATTGGTTAATAAATGAAAAACATTATCCAGTAGTTTACTACTATGTTTAGGCCAATGTTACAAATGAGATTCAAGCTTTGGAGAATCGAAGACATTCTGGACTATTACCTACCCTCACAACCGATGATACCGCTTATATAGTCGATGTTGCCATTCATGGGGAATCCAGAAGCTGTACAATCTTGGTCTATACTAGTTCCCCAATTCCCCAATGGCCGGCTTCAATTGTAAGAAAATTCTCATAGCTTGGGGGCAAGTAACCAATGGGGCGATTAACTATCAAGATACTCAAAATCCTTACCCAACTCAAGCTGCGACATATGGTTATTCACCTAGAATTCCATACTCTCAAATGTACAATGTGAGCAGGTGTATCTTTATAAAAACCCAGCATACCAAGGCAAGACACTAGTCGACCGGGCATAATTGGGGAATCCAGTCATCTAATCCCCAAGGGAAAAGAAGAGTCGATTAAGGCTGAGACAGGTAAGAGCATTATTGTTATTGGATTAACCCTTCGGAGTTCAAGCGTACTTATTATTAGAATTCATTAGCCGGTGACATTTTATCTACAAAGCAGGCTATGGAAGAACTCGTGTCACCAACATTAGAGGATGAATTGGTCGAACCATAGATGATATTTCCTAAACTGACTAAGGAATGACCAATCACCTTAAGACCTCATATATCAAAGCCTACCTAGATGGGTAAGTGGTCAGTCTAGTATTTATAGATGAAGGAGCCATCCTGAATGTCATGCCATCAACAACTCTTAAAGAGCTAGGTAAAACTCGAGTCAATCTCATTATCACTCACCATACAGATGACAAATTTCATAGGGGAAGCTACASAAGCAGGGGGAGTTTTGGTCATARATGTGACTGTCTGCTCGAGAACAAGTGCCACTGCATTTTTCATGGTGTCCGCTAAACCAGCATATACTGTCTTGCTAGGACGAGAATAGGTTCATGCCAATCATTGTCTTCCACACTGCACATGCATCTTATGTTGTGGAATAGAGACCAAATTGAAGTTATCTCAGTCGATCCAAATCCTTTTTCAGCCTATGTATAGATGAGTGAGGCTATTTTCTATTTCCTTGACTTTGAGCCCTCTTGTTTCTCCAAGTTATATCTAGGGTAAGATCACCAGGGTTGTCAATATGCCAAGGTATATCATGTTGCTAGGATTTCATTGGTATCTAAGAGCATCGACAAGCTAACTACTTATTCAACAATTCATAAGATCCAGAAAAAAGTAGTTATTTCATCCAGTCAGCAAATTCTTATGAGACAATTGAAGCAAAATGGAATATTAAGCAAGCTCTTGGATTTATACTTTGGGACCCCCTCTTGGAAATTAATCTAAGAGAGCAAGGGGAAACCAAGTTGACACGGATCAGTGCCTTTTTGGCTGAGGAACACAGAATGCATCTCGTCAACCTTATCAAGCAGTATAAGGATTGCTTTTGTCTGGGGTTATCATGAAATTTCGAGATTAGATCGGCGTATACACCACTTTATTCATCAAATCACATGCAGAGGACCTTAAAAAGTCATATTTCTAAGCTCCTTCAAACAGGTAAACCAAATACTTCTTAAAGATAGAAAGATCAACGGAACTCATCTTCTTCATCTCCTTAAATACTATCCCACTTCTTGAATAGCAGAAATGGACTCAATTAGTATTCGAGTAAGCGTCTCAATAACTTGGCACCACAAAATTTGTAGATAGTGAAGTTGAACAGCCTTTATAATGCCAACTCCATGGAACTTCAAAATGGCGGTAGCAACAGATCACCTTTGAAAAGGCCTTGCCCTTTCATTACATGAAGGAAGAGGTGGAACACTTGTTTCTGAAGGTATGCTAGTTGGTTCACTAACAGTGTTGCTAATCAATGGTAGAGCAATCATAGGAGATTGAGCAGTATCATTGTCATTCTTGCACAATCCAATTTGAAGCAAGACGCTCTCAATCTTGTCTATAAGAAGAAGAACTTCATTCGCATGCAAAGAACCGTCAAGTACCCCTAACTGTTAAAATCAAAGAGTTAGAAGAAATCTAAAATTCAATGTATATATTTTGAGAGTGATATACTTACATGAAGTGCTAAAGTCTGACGAGACATAATCGGACAAGATACTCCTTCCAAAAAGCTAGAACAAGTAGTAGCACCACTCGATGTCTTCTTCTTTTGCAAAGGGTGATTACGTGGATGGTCTCGCTCAGTATCACTCACCGGTACACTTTCACTGGTAAGGGTATCAACTTGCTCGCCAATTGTAGAARAACCCATAACTCCATACTGACACTTTGCTGTAGAGATGCACGACAATATCTTGTTCATTGGAGGAGCTGCAACTTCTTTAAAAGTAGCACCAACGTCACCAGTAGAAGAAGGTCTTCAAGGACTGACATCGCTATATGTTATCCTTTAGAGGAAACTCTTGCACTTCCACTCGATCGAGAGTCCCATCAAGTATTGTATTCTTTGATAGTAAATGTCTTTGACATCTTCGCTCGAAGTACAACTAGAAAGTGTGTCTTAAGATGAGTAGATGATTTTCAAAGTCGAGTCACATCCTCCAATGTGTGCGAATAGGATTTCTCCCTCAAGTTCGCTAGGAACATCTTAACAAAACCCAAATTTCTTRCAGAATCTGTACGGACTATAAGGTTATATCAAATACATGGTATCATATCGAAGGGTCAAAATGTTAGAGTGTAAACCAAGTCGATGATAAGGACCCATTATCCATCAAAGATTGCACGAAGTGACCAATCATACTGTTACATTTCATGGTAAAAGAATCCACATGTTTGAAAATTACTTCTGCTTCAAAACGAGATAAATATTTGGCCATTTTCTCTCCATAAAAGTTGACCATCCGTGCAACTGAAGAGCAACTATTTCTCTCTTGATAGGTGCCAAAGTATTGAGCAATCCACACGTACACATAATGAATGGGGAAGGTTTCATGACACTTATTTAGAAACGGGAACTGGGAAACCATGCTCAAGCCATTACAAATACTCGCCAAAGTCAGTATAGCAAGTGAGAATTCTGACCCGAAAGCCATAAGGCTAGCCACCTTAAAGACACCAGGATGGCTACAATTAACCTCTCTACCTGGAAGAATAAATTTACATATCCAACAAGCTAAAAATGCAGCCAAGTATACCTCCCCTCTCGAAGTCTTTGGAATATCGAGTACACCAAAAAGTTTACTTTCTCCGCCCACAGCTATCAAACAAGTACTATTCGTGACTCCTGTTGGATTATGCAACATCCTTGGCTTTGCTGTAGTTCGGCAGTTATATAGTCTTGAATGAGGCAGTGCATATATGGTTGGTCCTCTAAACCAAAAGTGGACACGATTGTCAAAGGAAACTCCATGTAGGTCACCATTTGCAAGCCTTCCAAAAGCCAAAAAAAAAAAAGCTTATAACTTTTTGGAAGCAGGTAGTTGCCTTCACTATAAGTCTCGTAAAGCTTATTGGCTGAAGAGATCACTTCATCGTAAAACGAGCCACGAATGGAATAACTACCAAGACTCTACAAGTCCCAAAGTGAAATGGACAACTCGCCAATCAAAGGGTGCAATGTGCTCGTCGAGGGACACTAAAGTTCACAAAAGGCATACATGGCATGACTATAGCGATCATATGTAAAGAAAGAAGCATAAACAGCATAATTTATTTTCATGCCTCGAAGTTGCTTCTTATGCTTTACGAGAATAGTCTCCGGCCACTCTCAGTAGTTTCGTGTATAAGTAGTCTCGCCAAAGTTCATAATAGGGCATTCCAAGAAGTCTTGTCGATGTTGCAATTTGCAAAAGGAAGATAGAAATTTTGAAGCTTGTACTCATATCATGGGTTGAAGACAACGACAGCGAGACTTTTAGGTTGACGAGACGGAGGATGAGTCAACTACTTCCTTGGAGGATGATGAAGACCATCTACCAATGTGAAAATTTGCCTCCTTAGAAGATTGATTCGTATCTAAGTATTTTGATGCCACCGAGAGAACATCGAAAGTTAAAGGTTTAAATTGAGATCCCCTTCTATTATCTGAAATGAAGATATGTGGCTTTGGCTTCTCAAAATCCTTGATCTCCATTTGCTAAGGATTTTGAATGCATGACCTTCAAGGAAAAGAGTTCAAAAGGTATATATGCTGAGATTTACAAAGAAGAAAGGATGTCGAAGTTGTTAAAAAAAGATAAAAAAAGATGGAAAGGAAAGCAAAAAAAGAAAAATAAATCATTCAATTGGCACAAAATAAAAAAGAGATGTTCATACAAGAGACGTACTATTCTTTACCTTCCAAAGATATGTCTGATGTTTCTTGTTGGTATGCCCCTCAGAATTCCTTAAGCGCAAGAACAAGTATTGTATCAACATAGAAAAATTAGCTATGCAATAATAAGGTGATTACCAAGAAGAGATAAAACACACAAGAAGACCTRCAAAGGTATCGAAGTTGGCGATGCAATGAAGAGTAAAAGGGGGAAAGCTCGTATTATATATAAAAGAAAAAGGAGTTGTGTTAGGATTAGGAAAACAAGTTTTATCACAACCCAATATGTAAGATATGTCTAAATTAGGATTTGGATTATCTAAATTACATTGAGGAAAAAATAGAGTTATGTTAGGATTAGAAAAATAAGTTTTATCACAATTCAAATATGTAAGATATGTTTAGATTAGAATTTGGATTATTTGAAATTAGATTGAGTAGAAAAGGGAAGTTCCAGCCCAAGAAGGATAAAGGAAGAAGAATGGGCCCAACAAATTGAAGGGAAAAAAGAAGCCGAACAAATTGAAGAAAAAAGGCCCCAACATTTGAAGGATGATGAGGGTCAAAATATTTTAATGGCCCAAGGAAAATAATCTAAGTTTTTGGACCTGCAATATTGACCCAAATACTGTAAATCGGTGTTCAATCGACACCATCTTTGAGTTATACTCGTGAACAAGCTTCAAGAGGTAATTTGTAGCTATGGAAATTTTATCAAATTAAATTTCCATAATTTATTTAAATAATTAAGAGTTAATTTTAAATGCTCCCATTAAAATTGGGGAAGTATGTGACATCTTAGCCAAAGAAAAGATGACAAGTGTTAACGATGACAAGGTTCAACCAATAGAAATCAAGGATGCGACTCRGCGAATCAACTAATGCCACGTCGCTCCTACATGTGACTTCAACCAATTAAATCAATTCGCTTTGCCTRTAAATAGAGGCCAAAATATAAAGAAAAGTGTCCGTATATTCATATTAAGGTCCAGCAAATTATATTGAAAGAAGCCTAGAAGAAAAAGCATCAAATTTCTCTCCAAATCCCGAATCAAGCTGTGAAGTCCTTGAAAGATTTCAAAGAGAAGAATCAACGAATGAGTTTTGACTTGAATCAGAGATTCTAATATTTTTCTTTTCAAATTTATAAGATTAATARATTGTTACATATTTCTCTTGTTTTCTTATTATATTTTGCAGAGGAGAGATTCGTGTAAACAGTATGCAATAACTCAGTGAATGGCTATCACGGACATACCTATGATTGCTAGATATTAGCAATAACTATGAATTGTTATATACTATGATCTGAGTTATCTCTGTCACCTCTACTGCACAAGAACCATTCAGAGAGACCTGCTCACCTATAGCTAATGTTGTTGCTTTAAATGACATTTCTATACTATAATCGCATTGTGTATGTGGTTTATATTCATCCAGATGAATCACTATGTGACTATAGAGTCTCATTTCAGTCTCTTAATTCCTATTACCTATTTTTGCTCCTAATTTTAGGAGGTGGTTAATAGCCTTTTAGTTAGATATTTGCAGTGTTTGATCAATTCATCTCTCAAAAGCTGAATTTCTTTCAGCTTGCTTTCTGTCCTACAACTTCTAGGAAGCCACTCATAATAAAAGAGTATCCTGATCTATCCCTTTATGTTCTTAGACTACAACTTGTTAGATATTGGCTTCCCTCTTACTAGCATTTGATGAAGTTTCACATTCATAACATTATCGTTCAAAACAATGGTGACCCATTATAGTGTCATATCAGATACTAGATTGTTTTAGAAATTCTTTATTACAAGCACAAAACCTTCTTTAAGTTGAGGCGTCTACCATGCTGAAATGTTATAGGAGAACAACCTAGAAAAGTACTATTTAATTTTTTTTATGCTTGGTCCAACCTTTCCAACTGCTTAAGATTGTGTTCCTTGAATCACCAGAAGATCTGAAATAATGGAACAGGTCACCTGAATAAACAACACATTATGGATGGCTATAGAGTCCTTCGAAAAAGTAACATGGAATTATGAACTAAAATCAATTTTCTCTAGTCGCTGCACCACATTGGACTAGTTATAAGATGTACATAGAATCTTAATATTTTGAGATATCTGCAAGAGAGAAGCAAAATGTTCTGTGCAATGTTCCTGCAAAACATGGTAGTTAGTTTCCTGCTATACCCTTTAGTTCTTTGTGCTGGGTGGGTTGAATGAACTAGTATGTAGAAACCATTAATTAAAATGAAGCTCCTTTGATCAGTTTTGTTCACTGGGATAGAGAAAATACTAGCAACAACTCAGTGAATAACTATCAAGGAGATAGTATGCAGTAGAAGTTAAATGTTGATAGGGGGAAGTGATATGCTTTGATGTCGTTAGACAAAAGAAAGGAGAAAATGAAATGCCGATTGACAAAAAAAAAAGAATTTCGTTTTCTGGTTGTTCCGACCGCTTTGGCTCGAAATGACCATTCTAATGAAATGATGAAACTTCACTTAGGTTATGTTATAGTTATAGAAATAATAGGATTCTTGCATTTTTCCCACAAAGAACTTTTTTTTTCAAATTAAATAGAGACCAAAATATGCATGACCTAATTTATTTCAAGAACTCAAAGCTGCTTTGAATTTAGCATAGCATATATATTTAGAGGCACCATTCTCGTAATGAAGTTAGGAATGGTGGTGCTAACTCATGAGTTACAATCATTTCGTAGATTAGACAAAACCAAAAAAAAAAAAAAAAGCATATGACTCTAATGGTAGCGTTTGTTGATCACTCCACTAAGTAGTAACTTTGGCTTATCATCGGCTAGCAAAGTCGTGGAGATTTAATTCACTGGAATCTGAAATTTCTCTAATGCTTTGCTCTCATTTTGAAGAATTTGAATTTGTTGTAAATTTTTAAAAACCTCTGTTCATTTTTTCTTTCCTTTTTTTTGGTTACAAGGACATGAAAATTAGAGTGGGCCGAAATTAAAGCCTCCTCCTAATGGTCATTTTAGCCTAGATCAATGTAACCACTTGCAAAGACTAATATAATCATCTCATTAGTTTCATCTAATTTTCTATAGTCCAATACCCTCGCGTTATTGCTTCAAGAGAAACTCCCGTCGAAGTTCACTTTGGCCACAATGTAACCACTCTTTTAGGGTTGACCCTAATGTGTATGAGAGTCAAGGTTGTACGAGCTTTGCATATAGTTGTTGAGAAGAGTAATTGAGAGTCAAAGTTCATGTTTTCATTGTATTTTTTGCCATTGGGCTTTTTTCCAAATAAGTTTTTGATAGGAAAGTTGTTGTATATATTAGTCTTTCAACGGAGAACGTTGCAAACAATTATATTTTTGAATGATATCCTTGAAGCCTAGGTTTTTAACTTCTATAAATAGAGAGTTTTGGTTCATACAATGATACTAACTTTTATTCTAAGTTCTCTCTCTAAACTTCTTCAACCTTCCCTTCTCCAATTATAACAACGACTCCCTTCATCCTATATATAGAGATAGGCCTAGCTTTATTTCAAATGGTTTAAGAAAGGTGGACAATATGGTAAGAGTTGGCATTTTCCCAATAACCCTACGTTATTGTTTCTAGGCAAAAGAACTAGTTTTTGATAATTGTAAATTTTTCTGGAGAGAATGATCATAAGTAATGTTTATTCAACATTAAGGGGTAATCAAGACTGAATAATATAGGCAAGGTCGAAGTATGTATTATTCCATTTAAATTAGGGATGTAGATTGTCCAAATTTTATAATAATGTTTTGGAATCAAACGATTAAAAAAATATATGGGTAAAATAGGCATTCACCAAATTAACTAATTTTATAAAGGGTGGTAGGCCTATATTTTGGGATAAAGGAAAAGAAAAGCATGTCTATCTTTATGGGACGAGAAAGTATATCATTTTCTTTTGTTTTAGATGGGGATGGATTATTGATTTAGGAAAAGATACTATTGATATTTTTTGAAGACTTTGAATCTATATATAGATAACTTGTAAGTAATATATTGCTTTTTTATATATACTTATGATTACCTGGTCCAAAGTTTCCGTAAATATGTACACTCGAATTGGAGTATCCATCAATTGTAACTTAGAAAACACTATTATCCATTTCATTTTTCTATTAAACAAAAACTTCAAATTGAATTTAAAAATATTTTCTTTAGATAAATCATATTAATTCTAGTATTTTAAAAGAAAAAGAAAATAACCAGAAGGAACAATTAAAAGGAACTTGTTGCCTTTGGTCCACACATTATGAATAAAATATGCCGCCTATTGGTCTATTACCTAGGCAAAGAAAACTACAAGTCATTAAAAATGAACGGTAAAATCATCTCCCAATCATCATTCTTCCCAATCCAACGGCAGGGATTTAATCTTTTAATTATGTCGCAATACCCCTATGCTTTTACCGACTCTTCTGGTCACCGTTATTCCCTCCCTACTTTCTTCTATTTAAATCCCAACCGAGCATACTCTCTTCGCTACACACACATTTTACAACCTCTGTCCTAGTTTCTGCTTCAACCAGTCTCCAGATAAATTCTGCAATTATGGGTATCATTTTATGATTTTCTAAATCGTGAATTCATATTCAATTCTTAATTAATGAAAGTTCTAATCTATGAATACTTATCATTTTCCTTTTTTTATTGGGTGTTCAAATTTTCCAGCCAAGATTAAGATAGGAATCAATGGTGAGTGATGCGATCGTCTTACCTTTGCTCAAGAATTTCCTCCATTTCGTTTTTTGGGTATTGTTAATAAAATSAGATTCTTGAAATACTTATCTGTTTCGCTCGATGAAATTATGTCAAGGTTTTGGAAGAATTGGACGATTGGTGGCTAGAGTTGCTTTGCAAAGAGACGATGTTGAACTCATTGCTGTCAATGATCCCTTCATCAGCGTTGATTACATGGTTTGTATAACTATTGAATCATATGCTGTTGAACGAGCTTGAATTATTAGAAATGTTCTTTCATGAAATTTTTATTTAACTGGGAATCGTTTGTTTTTTGCAGTCATACATGTTCAAATATGATAGTGTTCATGGTCAGTGGAAGCATAATGAGCTTAAAGTTAAGGATGAAAAGACCCTTCTCTTTGGTGATAAAGCAGTCACCGTTTTTGGAATGAGGTAACTGCTCTTAGCCATTTGGAATTTCTCGAATTTTGATTATAGTGTTTTTCTTTTTGGGTGATAATTCTTTTGTTTTTTGGAGTTATTATTAGAAACCCAGAAGAGATCCCATGGGGAAAGTGTGGAGCTGAGTACATAATTGAATCAACTGGAGTTTTTACTGACAAGGACAAAGCAGCTGCTCATATCAAGGTTTGTCAACAGAAGGAGAAAATCCTCTCAAATGGCAGGCCTGACATTTTCTTTTTTAAAGTAAATAATCACAAAATTAATTGGTAACATGTTGTAATCTCTGCGATCAAACAGGGTGGTGCCAAGAAGGTTGTTATTTCTGCCCCGAGCAAAGATGCTCCCATGTTTGTTGTGGGTGTCAATGAGAAGGAATACAAGTCAGATCTCACCATTGTCTCCAATGCTAGTTGCACGACTAATTGCCTTGCTCCTTTGGCAAAGGTTAGGTTACTGTCCCCTTGTGTGTCATCTATATCTTAACTATTGATATATTGACACAAACATAGGCATAAAGGTGGTGTATTTTTCTGATATTTTCAGGTCATTCATGATAAATTTGGTATTGTTGAGGGTCTCATGACCACTGTGCATTCAATAACTGGTAGATTATATGACTTCTCTTCATTTGTGCTTTTGAATACCTTTTTGTAATTTCTTTCAGAAACTTACTCTTCCTTCGTGGTTCAGCCACCCAAAAGACTGTTGATGGACCATCTTCTAAGGACTGGAGAGGAGGAAGAGCTGCCTCATTCAACATCATTCCTAGCAGCACTGGAGCTGCCAAGGTATACCATGAAAACCCAAAAAGGGGAAAAAACAATATATATTATTATTACCTCACTCTACTTATGTTTGTAATATCTTAGGATGAAATTTGGTGAATCTGATGACAGGCTGTCGGTAAGGTTCTGCCAGCATTGAATGGAAAACTCACTGGTATGGCCTTCCGTGTTCCTACTGTAGACGTCTCCGTGGTTGATCTCACAGTGAGATTAGAGAAAGAAGCTACCTATGATGAAATCAAAGCTGCAGTCAAGTACGAGTGAAACAGTACTCCTTTTTTGCCTTTTCTTTTAGCATAATTTGATTGACTATTGTTTGGCTATCTTCCAGGGTGGAATCTGAAGGAAGTATGAAGGGAATCTTAGGTTTCTGTGAAGACGATGTTGTTTCCACTGACTTTGTGGGTGACTGCAGGTGAGAGATCACGAGTCATTTGATTCTCTCGTTTATTTATATCTTTTAGCCTCAATCTCATCCTTTAAGAACTGGGATGTAGTTTTGCATAATCCTTCTTTTCAAAATGACTCCAAGGGATATAAACGCATTTAAATTTTATAATTGTTTGGATTGCAGATCCAGCATATTTGATGCCAAGGCAGGGATTGCTCTAAGCAAGAATTTTGTTAAGCTGGTTTCATGGTACGACAATGAATGGGGTTACAGGTAAGTTCTTGTAGTTTCGTTCGTCTTTCTTTAGGTGCATCGATGCTCATATGCTTTCACAAATGCAACATTTCTTAGATAGATATCTGTTTATGGAAAATTTCAATTTTCTTGCATTGCAGCTCCCGCGTGATCGATTTAGTCGTACATATGGCATCCACAAAGTGAAGGAAATAGTTGTATTCTCAAAGCTGCAATATCTCCTATTTTGTAGGAGTTGAGTCAGAATAAAGTTGAATTTTTTCGGACTAATGGTTTAGACTATCCGTCACGGTTCGGTGGTTATGCTCGTGAGGTCTTGCTGATGTGGTTTTTGCAAGTTCTTTTGGCATTGACTTAGAATAACGCTGAAACCTTTCAGGCCATGGCTTAGACGGTTAAGCTTATTAGGTCTTTGTGAGGGAATGTGCAAGTTCTCTAGACCTTGGAGGAGGTTTTATGCTTGTAATACACTACATGAAAAATGGTATTTAGTGATAACAGAAAGTTGTCACTGAATATCAAAATTTTATATCACTAATATGATCGAGCGATAATATTTTTATTATCGCACTAGTCACTAATTCACCRTGACTAAAGAGTCCATGTGGGCAACTATTGTCACACTGTTGCCACTATTTCGTTGAGCATGTCGTTGCTATTACGCTTGCCTTGTCACTAATATGGTTAACAAGTAACAACTACTTTAAAAAAGGATACACAACGTCAGTTATCCCTAAACTTTAACATTTTTTGAGTTTTTGCCTTTAAATTTTAAACCACGTGGTTCTTGCCCTTGAACTTATAAAACTTATTAAATATTGCCCAAAAAGTTCATGTTAAGGGTTGGTTAAAACCCCTCATGTGACTTTCACATGATAATTTTTAGTGACTTTTTTGTCTATATGATTTTTTCTCTTTTATTTCTCTTTTTTGGTTCTTTGGTCATCATCTTCCTTCAACCCCAACATTGCCGTCGATCTGCATTTGCAGATCTGGTATCTCTCCCCCTCTCCTTCCCATTCTTCTCTTCTTTTCATTCTCCTTTCTTCTTCGTTCTTCTTCTTCCCCAACCACATCACTGTCGATTTATAGATCTACAAATATAAACCACAACGCTAACATGAACCAGAACTTGGAATCTGAGAAAGAATATTAGAAAAGCTAAAATGGCTAACCAGTTCAACAATGAATGTCCCAATGAGACTGATCATGCAAGCTCTAGAATTCTACATTGCAGCCATTCTTGTAAACCTTAGAAATGGGGTCTGAAATTCGGGCTCTTTAGAAGTTCTACCTGAAGAATGTAGAGAGATGATAGAATAATTAGCAAGTTCTTGTGCCTGTTAAAGGGAAAAAAAAGAATAGAAAAGAAAAGAAAAAGAACAAATTTGAACAAAGAAGAAGAATTGCAGTAAATGATACGTACTCCGGCAGGATGCTTTGCAGATTGAACCTTGAAAACAAGGCATTTCTTGGAGGTTCTGATACTCATATTCCAATTATGGAAAAAGAAAAGCTATGGATTTTGGCTGGGAGTTGTAGTAGTTGTCGATAGGAAAGAACTGTATTTGCCAATGATGTTGCCAGAAGATAGCATATCTGGAAATGGCAATGGAGGAGGTCGTGGTGGTGGTTGGAGAATGATGGTGAATAGAGAACTAGAAAAAAGAAAAAAATCAAATAAACAAAAAAGCCACTAAAAATTGTCATTGAAAGTCATGTGAGAGGGTTTAACCAACCCTTAATAGAATTTTTTTAAGAAAGGGCAACATTTAATATGTTTTAGAAGTCGGTGGACAAGAACCACATGGTTGAAAGTWTAAGGGTAAAAACTCAAAAATGCTAAAGTTTAGGGGCAACTAATGTTGTCTACCCTTTAAAAAAATTATTGATAACTTATTTGTTTGTCACTATTATGTTCTGATTAGTGACAACTTAAGTTATCGTAAGATTAATTAATTTAGTGAGTTTGTTGTAACTATTGCACTATAAATAGTGACAACTTTTATTGTTATAATTGTAGCTAATTTTGTGATGACCTAACCTCTCCTAAGTGCCACTAGGACTATCGGGGCGTCGCCTATCTCTCGATAATCAATAAAGTTGAACATTCAAAGCATTTAAAACCATAAATAGAATATGAAGATCTCATTAAGTACATAATCTTACAATATTTACGCTCCTAAATATACAAAACTAAACTCCTCTATGAGATTCATTATATAGGATCAAGATTTACCGGCCTTATCTTTCCATGCACGCATGCAACTTTCAACCTTTCTCATAAATAGTAACAAGTAAACCRGCTAACCATGGCTATAGGAGTAGGTTACCTCGGGTTAAACCTCCTAACAAAGGATACAACATCCAACATGTACCGTTAGTACCATATGGCACAACCGTTCGCTCGATATGGTCTCGATTCGCCATAGGTATGATCAACCATTTTTTGGCCATTTGGAAACTCTTGAAGCACTATTGTTAGGGAGCTCAAGAGTTCCAAATGGCCAAAAACTGATGGATCATACCTATGGCAAATCGAGACCATATCGAGCACTATCGTCTAAGCAGCTCAAGAAGTCCTCGCACTAGGGACAAGCCAAGTGCAGTACTTTGCTCACTAGGCTTGTATTTGGAGTCGCCGACTACGTACTCAACCATTACCATATGTACACATTCCAAGTAATGCACAGGTAAATCATTGAAATCACGGAACCTACAATTAAATCAATGCCAAGTATAATACCCTTTGACATATAAATCTAGGTTTACATGTAAATCGAGTGAACATGTGGTTTGAGCAGAACAATCCACGCAATAAATCATGCTGATTTAAAATCTATGAAACATTAGAGCATTTAGAAATAGCATGTATAAAAACTTTTAAGAAGYGTTTGAAGAGTATTCTTGTTTAAAACATTCGAAAGAACTTGAAAAAAAAATTTCTAGAGTACGATGTACAAAATCACATGCTTTAGGAAGTTTATAAAATGGAAGGATTCACGTTAAAACATTTGAAAATACTTGAAAACACTTCTAGAGTATAAAATCACTCATTYTTGAAAGTTTAAAATGTAAAAGGACTAACGTTAAAACATTCGAGATTATTTGAAATCACTTCTCTAGAGTAACAAAATTAAATATTTGGGAATACTTGAAACATTTATTGTAGCACCCCCATATTATAACTGCCCTATTTCGGGAATGTCACCGACTTAATTCTCATATATTTAAAATTTCAACAGAAGCTTTTGACAATAAAGGAATAAATTTTAAACTTTCAACAAGTTCATAAATAAAAAAAATTAATTCACAGAGCGCCTCTTGGGTATCAAAGTCTGCTCCCAAATGAATTCTAATTCTTTTCTTCAAAAACATCTTAATATCCTCAAATACAATTAAAATCAGATTAACTTTTTAAAGAAGAAAATTTAAGAATCTCCAAACAAAATGAAAATTCAACTCAATGATCTTCTCATCAAAAGCCAAAATCATCAAAAGTCAAAATCGAAGGCTGATAGTCCGAAATCTAATCACAAATTTGTTCTTAATTCCTTTTAGCATCTTGGAATCAAAATCACATACCGTTTACCTCTCCSTATGGAAAAATACTTTGTTTAAAGAACTATCCCAACCAAAGTTAAACCTATTCAAATCGACCAAAAACTCCTTGAGCGTTGTCAAAAGAAATTCAATATCTTACTTATCAAAGATTGTCCATCCAACCTAACCAATCATCTTATAATTCCTCAACATTTATATAACAAGACAGTTTCACATCTTAAGCATTCAAACAATGCTTTAATATAGATTAAGTATTTTAATTCCTAACAAAAAAGTTTCCTTCAGAGACTTTATTCTAAAAACACCCTTTCTTTTTTTTTTTTTTTTTGAATTTGAATTCAATTTAGATTCATGACAAATTCAAATTCATCTCATGGAACAGTAAGAAATGACATTTACAAATCCAATTTAGCTTTACAATTGAAACATATTTTGATCTAAAATGAACGTTAGAATTTGAAACATAAAGAATCTAGTTCTTATAATAGGTAGATATTAAATACCATATAATAACTCAACTAAAACATAAATCTTACCAGATGGTCCTAGGAGAAATGCCTCTGGCATGACTTGATACCCATATACTTTTCAAGAATTCATAAATCATTTTCTTATGAAGTCTACAGAATCGTTTTTAAAACTCTAAGCTCTGATACCATAACTGTTACACCCCTAGATTAAGAAACTGTCCTAAACTGAGAATATTACATTACTTTACTCATAGAACAATCAACTACTATAGGAAATAAAAGAAGTCTTAACCCTTGTCAAAGATTTTATAAAAATTCGACGAAGTTTCCTCTGTTTCAATAACTACCCCCTACATACGTTCATAAAGTTCTCAATATTTTCAAACACCCATTAACAACATATGCTCCAACCCAAATAAACATCCAACGTAAAGAGTAATGTGCTTCAACAAATCTTTTACCGACCCAACAATGATTCAAACTGAAATTTGAAGAACCCAAAAGAATTTAAAACACAATCAGCTAAACCAAGTAAGAAATATCCCTATGATACGCAAAAATCATTCTAGACAATTAACTATCTATCTTATTCAATAAAATTTATTTAGAATATACTTCAGGGTATCTTGGTTTGCCCAAAAGCGACCTCCTCGCACCATCTGGCTACACATCACCTAAAATGCAAAATGAGAGAAATGGAATGAGCTATAAAGCTCAGTAAGCAAATCTCATGCATGAATGAATGAACATACCCTACATGTCCTGAATTATCAAATCTCACATTCTCAATGAAAACTTTCAAATCATTTTCTTGTATAACCTTTTCCATAAGATCTTTCCTTTCAAAATGCAAGAACTTTGTAAGAACCTTTCATTTAATTACATTCATGAGCTCACTGAGTGTAATGCCTAGCCATTAAGCTCTACAGTGGGCCATTGTTATTTGGAACTCGATTACATTCCTACCGGTAGAACCGCAAAGTGGTTAACATTCCTTTACTTTTCCTTTCATCTCTTCAACTCCCAGAGGTGAATCATTACCTACCCTCCCAGAGGGTCGGTTCGGGTGCACTGGTCCCTCCACACCCCATTTTCCACTCACATCTTTCATAGCTAGGTTTACACTCCTTTCCAAGAACTTCAACATTTTCCTGAACACGTTACAATTTATAAAATACATTCCCTTTTAAGAATTTTATTTCCTAAACCATTCACTTTCTAAATGTATGAATGGCTCATGCCAGGAATGATGTAGAACACTAATTACCTGCCCATGACATGAAAGGCATACAACTGTAATTAACATGCCATTCGACATAATAATGGTACAAGWTATGAAACAAGTAAAAACATTCCACCAATCAACACATTTCATAACACAATCCCATACCACCACCACGTAACCCACAACAAAAGAGATAGGCGGGTATGGAGGTTTACTTGCATAGAATCTCATATATAACACATTAATCCACCTAAAGGAATTCAGATACATCCATTCATATGCATTAATGAAATGTGAGAATTTTCTTACTCGGAGTCCTTTATGTTATGGTAGGTTAGATCTAGCGCAATTTATGAAGTGGTGATGTATGTAAGCTTATCAATATATAAAATAGGGTTTATGGATCTTCCAGAATTATAAAAAGCCAAAATGTGATTAATTGAGGGAAAAGTTAAATTACCACCGGATATCTGGTATTCTTTTAATATTTCAAGAATATTTTTGAGGTTTAGTTGGAAAACTAGTCCTATTAATGGAATTAACGATCACATACCTAGTTTTCACCATAGGTTGCACATGTGTTGTTCGTGAAGAAGAATGATGGATCTATGAGGTTATGCATAGATTATATAGAATTGGACGAGACGACAATAACGAATAGGCACCCATTGTCTAGGATTGATGATTCGTTGATCAATTTCAGGTGCTAGATATTTTTCTAAGATTGATCTGTGATCAGGCTACTATTGATATGGCTCCTTAAGAGGCAAATGGGAAAGAAAAAATGAGATGCATATTAAGTATCCATAACTTTTTAGTGAACTCTAAATTTTGAGGACAAAATTTATTTTATGGGGTAGGGTGTTGTAATAATCGAGATTTAGTTTATGTTTTTCTTTTC
>MEJB01000017.1:11757966-11815557 GCA_001752375.1 Rhazya stricta
CTCTCGATACCGATTTTTCACCCTCTTGCTCTCTCTCCGGTGCCTCTCCTCTCTCTCTCTCTCCTCTCTCTCTCCTTCTCTCTCTCTCTCTCTCTCCTCTCTCTCTCTCTCCTCTTCTCTACCGATGCGAACGCCCTCCATTCTCCTCATTCTCATCGACAGGCTACCAGGCAACCGAGTGCCCAGCGATCGGCTCCCAGGCGACCCAGGCGACCTCAGGACCAGGCAAACCAAGTAGCCAGACCAGGTGCACCGTGTGTAGTCCGCTCGAGCCAGTAGCGCGCGCACAGCACGTACGCGACCAAGACTGCCGTTCGCACGCCCGAAGCGTATTTTTCTTCTGAGCATGATTGACGCCATTACATCTTAGACTCGATACCACACCTAAAGTCCGGGATTCGAGGTGAATCCTTAGTTTCCTTATTTAAACTAACCGAATAGCGTAGGTTTTGTATTATGTAATAATAATTAAGGAAAAATATGGAATATGTTTAATAGGAAATTTAACTTAGTATGATAAAGTATAAAGGAGGATATAATTCTAGAAATATATTGAAATATAATTTAGGGTGAAATTAGGGTATGTATGATAAAATAACACATATTGTGATTACGATTATTATTGTTATTTTAAGAACAAATTAAGAGTCATGAAATTAAATTGTACTATTAGTAGTTCGATTTTTATTTACATGGAAATTCATCTTGAGAAATTATTAGTTAAGGTCACCATAGGAAAAACGATGAAGGTATTAACGGTAAACGCTATGTTAAATGAATGTGTTTGGTTAAACAAGTTTCAGATGAATATTCTTTGTGTAATAATATTAGGATACTGTAGCACATTAACGTTGTGGGCAACCAAGGCATCCCGCTAACGACTTAAAGTAAAACTTTACTAAGGACTACAAGTAAATAAATTCTCACATTCTCATTAACGTATATGTGTTGTTGTTATAATTAAATTACTCTTCGGTGAATTGAATGTGTATTGAATCTGAGTTCTATGTAAGTAAATTCTCACATTTCATTAACGCATATGAATTGATGTCTCTGAATTCCTTTAGCTAGATTAATGTGTCGTATATGAGATTCTATGCAAGTGAACCCCCATAACCGCCTCTCTCTTTTGTTGTGTGTTATGTGGTGGCGGTTTGGGATTGTGTTATGAAATGTGTTGATTGGTGGAATGTTTTCATATGTTTCATATCTTGTACCGTTATTATGTGGAATGGTATGTTAAATACAGTTATAAGCATTTCATGTCATGGGCATGCAGTTATAGTATTCTACATTATTCCTAGCATGAGCCATTCATACATTTAGAAAGTGAATGGTTTAGGAAATGAATTTTGAAAGGAAATGAATTTTATAAATGTAGCATGTTCAGAAAAATGTTAAGATTTTTGGAAAGGAGTGTAAACCTAGCCATGAAAGATGTGAGTGGGAAATGGGGCATGGCGGACCGGTGCACCCGAACCGACCCTCTGGGAGGGTAGGAAATGTAATGTTCACCTCTTTGGAGGTGAAAAGATGAAAGGAAAAGTAAAGGAATGTTAACCGCTTTGCGATACTGCCAGTGGAAATGTAATCGGGTTTCAAAGAATAATGGCCCACTGCAGAGCTTAATGGCTAGGCGTTATACTCAGTGAGTTCACAAACGTAATAAAATGAAAGGTTTTTATAAGTTATACGTTTTGAAAGGAAAGATTTTATAAAAATTTTATGAAATGGAAATGTTTAGAAAGCTTTTATTGAGAAAGTGAAATTTTATAACTCATGACATATGGGGYATTATTCATGCATTCATGCATGGGATTTGCTTACTGAGCTTAGTAGCTCACCCCATATTTTCTTATTTTACGTTTCAGGTGATGATTAATCAGATGGTGCGTGGAGATCGTTTGGAAGCAGGCTTTGATACCCAAGAGTCGTTCTGTTAATTAAATTTTTTATTTATTTATAAACTTGTTGAAAGTGTAAAATTTATTCCTTTATTGTCAAAAACTTCTGCTAAAATTTTAAATATATGAAAATGAGGTCGGTGACATTTTCGGATTAGGTAGTTTCTGATCTGGGAGTGTTACATTTATAGAGTACAAACTCAGTTGCATGTGAGAGTTTATAAACCAGAAGGACTCACGTTAAAACATTTGCGAGTACTTGATAACATTTCTAGAGTACAAAATCACCCATTCTTGAAGGTTCGTAAAACAGAGGAACTCACATGTTATCTTCAGGTTGAACTAACTTCCTTGACTAGTACGTCATCATAAGTATTCATCTTAGTCTATGTCTCATGTTAGGTTACAACCATCACAAGAAAATAACTAAGCTCTTTAATCATATGCTGAGCCTAAAACTAGATTTAGGTTTCTAAAGAAAGCTGTTCAGATCATAAAGTAGAGTTTCAAAAGTTAATCATAAAGCTATTTTGAAGACTTTAAGAAACAACCTCTAACTTAGGTTGTCGGGTTTCAAGAAAAAGCCCATATCTCGACCTCTAAGTGGATTCCTCTGCAAAACCAATCGCTATACCTTCCTAAGACCCTAAGGAATGTAGACACATATGATTTATTACCATTCACGATCGTATCAAAATACATAGAAATTTATGGAATTTTGGTTCATGACCATGTTGTGCGAACACGGTCAGTATTGAGTAAATTAAGTATATCTTGGGTTCTAAAATTCATCTCTTAGCAAAACCTATTGGAAATTATTCCTAAGGCTCAGAGGATTATAGGCATATAAGAAATTCATTATTTAGAATCGTGGTTAGGTTGCAATGAACTTGGAATAGAAGGGTTTTTAGTTTTATGACTAAATCTAATAGTCTAGAGTATTTTAGTCATAACTTGGGTTCTACTATGAGAAAAGCTCTCAAACAAGTTGCAAAAACTTCTTAAGGCTTAAGGAATCTACCTAGTCCATTAAATAACTCTAAACATGTAACACTCCCATATCAGAAACTACCCGAATTATTAGAAACTACCCTAATTCGGGAATGTTACCGACTTAATTCTCATATATTTAAAATTTCAGCGGAAGCTTTTGACAATAAAGGAATAAAATTTAAATGTTCAACAAGTTCATAAATAAATAAAAATTTTAATTAACAGAATGACTCTTAGGTATCAAAGCCTGCTCCCAAACGATATCCATGCACCATCTGGTTAATCATCACTTGAATCGTAAAATAAGGAAATATGGGGTGAGCTTCTAAGCTCAGTAAGCAAATCCCACGCATTAATGCTTGAATAATGCCCTATATGTCATAAGTTATAAAATTTCACTTTCTCAATAAAAGCTTTCTAAACATTTCCATTTCATAAACTTTCTYATAAAAACTTTCCTTTCAAAATGTAAGAACTTTTCAAACATTTTCATTCCTTTAAAGTCGTGAGCTCACTTAGTGTAATGCCTAGCCATTAAGCTCTGCAGTGGGCCATTATTCTTTGAAACCCAATCACATTTTCTACAGGTAGAACAGCAAAGCGGTTAACATAGCTTAATCTTTTCCTGAACATCACCTCATAAGAGGTGAACATTACATAATTTTCCACCCTACAAGAGGGTTAGGTCGGGTGCGCTGGTCCCCCACGCCCCATTTCCCACTCACATCTTTCATGGCTTTGGCTTTACACACCTTTTTCAAAATCCTTAATGTTTGGAAATCATTCATCATAAAAATAACATCTTTAAAAACTTCTCAAAACATTTACTTTAAAAAAATGTTTTGGTTGCCCACAACATTTACTTTTCCAAATTTCATTCTTTAAAAACATTTTCTTCCTTGAATGTATGATTATGTCCATACAAGAGAATATGCAATTAGTGCAATCTACATTCTCATGGACCACATGAACCCTTAACTTAAAATTTCTAACATGTCAATGAGTAATAAAGTTCACACACTAAAAGTAATATCACATTATAACACATAAGAGCAATTATCAATTCACGTAAGAAGATTCAATCATAATAACGATACACTCGTTTCATAATTAATGAGATTGTGGTGATTTTCAAAAATTCACTTCAATATCCATTATGACTTCACATTCAATTCACATAGAGATTCAATCATGATAACAACAAACTTACATCATCACTAAATGAGAATGTGAAATTTACTTACATAGAACTCAGATTCAATACACATTCAAKTCATCTAAGAGCAACTTAATTATAACAACAACACATATACATTAATGAGAATGTGAGAATTTACTTACTTGTAGTCCTCAGTAAATTTGTTTACTTTCGCTAGCGGGGTGTCTTGGTTGCCCACAACATTAATGTGCCACAGTATCTTAATATTATTACACAAAGAATATTCATCTGAAACTTGTTTAACCAAACACATTCATTTAACACAGGTGTTTTTGGTTAATACCTTCATCATTTTTCCTATGGTGACCTTAACTAATAATTTCTCAAGATGAATTTCCATGTYAATAAAAATTGAACTACTAATAGTATAATTTAATTTCATGACTCCTAATTTATTCTTAAAATAACAATAATAATCGTAATCACAATATACGTTATTTTATCATACAGACCCTAATTTCACCCTAAATTATATTTCAATATATTTTTAGAATTATATCCTCCTTTTTACTTTATCATACTAAGTTAAATTTCCTATTAAACGTTTTTCATATTTTATTTCTTAATTATTATTACATATTACAAACCTAGGCTATTCGGTTAATTTAAATAAAAAAACTAAGGATTCACCTCGAATCCCGAACTTTAGGTGTGGTATCGAGTCTAAGATGTAATGGCGTCAATCATGCTTGAGAAAGAAATAAGCTTCGGGCTTGCGAACGGCGGTCGTGGTCTCGCACGTGCTGCGCGAGCACTACTGGCTTGATCGGATAGTGCACCGTGCCTGGTCGCCTGGTTCCCTTGGTCCTCAGGTCGCCTAGGCGCTTGGGCGTCCGGTCGCTAGGCATCAGGGCGCCTGGTCACCTGGGCATCTGGGCGTCGAGTCGCCGGCGTCTGGGGGCCTAGTCATCGGGGTGCCGAGACGCTTGGTCGTCTAGTCGCTTGACGAGAACGGAAGAGATGGAGTGGCATTTGGCACTGGTAGAGAAGAGGAGAGAGAGTGGGAAGGCCGGCATTGGTGAGGACAAAGGGAGGAGGAGGTGGTTGTGAGGGTGTAATACCCAAGATTTCTTTTTTATGGATTTTTGTTTGATCTTGTGAATTTGTGTGCCAACTAGGGTTGGATAATTTTCTATGCGGTTAAAGTTTTAATTATACGTTAATAAGTGCAAAATTATCGTGTGGTCGGATTAGGACCCTTGGTTGGTTAGAGGCTCGACTTATTAGGCTTATTCATTTTTATTCAGAAAACTAGATTTTTATCGAAAGAAAGGTCCGTTGAATGTAATTTAATGAATTGGATTAGTTACGGATGGGAATGCTTTAAAAATTTGGGTTAGGGCCCAAGTTTTAAAAAAAAACTATTTAATTAAACCTACTAGTCATCTCCTTCCCTGAAACCCTAATCCCACCCTAAGCCGCCGCTGCCGCCACGTCATTTCTCCCTCTACCTGACCCGACACCACTTGTYGTGGCCTTTTCTTACCCCTTCTCCTCTCTTCCTCTTCTCTTCCCTTCTCCCACTACCGACACTTGAAGTGGTCGCTGCTTGCAATCGGTAGGCCGCTCGTCGCACCGGAGTCCCTCGCCAGATCCGAACCAGTCTTTATCAATCAATTCGTACCAGCCACCAGATCTCCCATTTGGAGGCTGCTGTGTGATGCCGCCACCCACCCCACGCCGCTGCTGCTTGACCAGAACAACACGGAATGCCTGGTCTCGCCAGGAGCTAACCAGATCCGTGCGTCCTGTTGCAGGACTCCACTGCAGACGGCGACATCGATCGGGTCGCGCCCTCTGAAAAGCCGAGCGACCGATCCAGACCAAAAGCAGAGGTTCTGGAAAGCTATCCTTGTGTTGTCTTTCTCGCTTGCTGTTGCCGTTGTTGCTGCTGCCTATTGCGCACGCTGCTCGTCGCCAGGAGCAGAGACTTGTGAATGCAACGGCCGTCTTCCTCGCTAGTGCTCAGCTAGTACGACGGAGAGGTTGCTGCCGGTGGTTGACTAATTTGCCGGTCAGCTGAGTTTTCGATCAAGAACAAGGGACAGCAACAGGGCCAGGTACTCAGTGCTAGCGGGTGCCCAGGAGCCCAACGCCCAACGCCGAGGCTATTGCACGTGCCGCTTGAGCGCACGTCCGAGAATCCAATACCACTTCTAAGACACTTAGACTTTGTAAACTTAAAAGGTGAAAACATTATTAATTAAGATTGAAATTTATGACTTATGAAATTATATCCTAAAGTAAAATTGTGGGAGAACACAGATTTAAGTTTAATACCCAAGCAAAAGAGTTTAAATTGTGCCCTTAAAAGATGTGATAATGGTAATGTGGGAACTAAGTATGGATTAATAATTGGCAAATGACATTGTTGTAATAAACCCTGAATATCTAAGTTGGGACAGTCGTACTAAATGGACTTTCCTTTTGTAATCAAAATTAGGTCGTTTCGAATGCCTTAACGTTGAGAACAGTCGAGGGATTTCACTTTGCAATCAAATAAGAAACATTTAACATACCGAGTAAGTAAATTCTCACATTCTCATTAACATATATGTGTTGTGGTYATAATTAAATTGCTCTTAGGTGAATTGAATGTGTTTTGAATCTGAAGTCTATGTAAGTAAATTCTCACATTCTCATTTACATATATGTGTTGTTATTATAATTAAATTGCTCTTAGGTGAATTGGATGTGTATTGAATCTGGGTTCTATGTAAGTAAATTCTCACATTTCATTAATACGTATGAATAGATATATCTGAATTTCTTTAGGGTGATTAATGTGTTGGATATGAGATTTCTATGCAAGTAAACCCCCATACCCACCCATCTTTTTTGTTGTGTGTTATGAGGTGGCGATATGGGTTTATGTTATGAAATGTGTTGATCGTGTGGAATGTTTTTATGTCTTTCATATCTTGTACCATTATTATGTCGAATGGCATGTTAATTACGGTTATATGCATTTCATGCCATGGGCATGTAGCTAGTGTTCTATATCAATCCTAGCATGAGCCATTCATACATTTAGAAAGTGAATGGTTTAGGAAAATGAAATTTTGAAAGGGAATGTATTTTATAAATTGTAATGTGTTCAGGACAATGTTAAAGTTTTGGAAAGGAGTGTAAACCTAGCCATGAAAGATGTGAGTGGAAAATGGGGCGTGGGGACTGACGCACCTGAACCGACCCTTTGGGAGGGAGGTAATGATTCACTCTGGGAGGTAAAAAGATGAAAGGAAAAGTAAATGAATGTTAACCGCTTTGCGGTTCTACTGGTAGAAATGCAATCGGGTTCCAAAGAACAAATGGCCCATTGTAGCTTAATGGCTAGGCGTTACACTCAGTGAGCTCACGAAAGTAATGAAATGAAAGGTTTTTACAAGTTACAAATTTTGAAAGGAAAGATTTTATGGAAAAGTTATACAAGAAAATGATTTGAAAGTGTTCATTGAGAAAGTGAGATTTTATAATTCATGACATGTAGGGCATGTTCATGCATTCATGTATGAGATTTACTTACTGAATTTTATAACTCATTCCATTTCTCTCATTTTGCATTTCAGAAGATGTTTAGCCAGATGGTGAGAGGAGGACGCTTGTGGGCAAACCATGATACCCTGAAGTTAATGTAAATAAATGTTATGGATTAAGATGGTTGTTGACTAGAATGGTTTTTGTTTATTATTAAATATTTCTTATTTGGTTTAAATCCTTTTGGATTTCCGCAAATTCGTGTCAGTGAGTAAATGGTGACATTCCCGATTAGGATAAAGTTTCTTAATCTGAGGGTGTTATAGAGGGTGTTAGGTTTTATGTTTAAGAAAGARTATGAACAGTCATTTYTTTTCAGGTCGTATATATATATCTTAAAAGCTAACTTAAACCTAATTAACATTTCTTCGTGAGCCATTTTTATTACTTAACCAACTAAGCCCAACTAAATTAAAATCTATTAGTTTTCTTCTGGATTAAAATCAAACTCTGAATCCAGTTTTAGATTTGAATAAGAAGAGGATGGGCTTTAACGGGTCAAGTCTAAATTAATTAACTATGACTTTTAATTAAAGTTAGGTGATAAAATTTCACCTTTAAATAAATATACTCACACATTAGCGCATAACAAATAATAAATCAATGAAATAATTATTTATTTCTAATTGGCATATCGAACATTATGGCCTCCAAGTCCTTTCACTTTAAATTAATCAATTTACTAGCAATCATGAATATAATCTAATTAGTAGATTAGAACATAAATTGTGTATATATATATATATATATATATATAAAGTTCGAAAAGAAAAACATAAACTAAATCTCGAACATTACAAAATATCCAAAATAAGTCCCATATTGAATTAGAATTACAGGGCAGGGTAGATTCTAGCTCAACCCATTCAATATGGCAATATCCAAAGATCTGGTCATATCTTGAGTTCTAGGAATCCTTTTCCAGTGAAGTCAAGCTTAAAATATTCTTAAGATCTTGAGGTTCGATACATATAATAGATTCTTGATTTTGGTTCATGAATTTGCCACAAACACATCAAAACAATAATAATTAATTTCGTTGAGTATTTCTAATAGTGTTAGGTTATCAGCTTATATCTTCAACTTTACTAGGAATTGTTTTGTGATTTTTATCTTAATTTATTCCTGAAATAACCAGGTTTCCAACCATATATCATACTCCCTATTTCCATTGTCAAGTGCTTTAGTGTTAATTCAAATACTAAGCATTTATTCCATCACTCTTCAGCAAGTAAACATGCATTGTTACCTTTTGCAATTTAAGCTAACTATTAATCATGCAAATAATCTAATAGCCTTCTTCTATTTCTAAGATGTTCAATCATAACTCAATAATTCCTTAAGCAGAACAATCCTGCACCTTACAACTAACAACCATGCTCATAATATCTTTTTCCTTACATAAAACTTAAGTAACTAAAGAGAAACAAAAGTGATTAGAATTGTGGCTGCTTAGAAGTAAGGAGGAAGAAAAGCATAAAGACTCGTATACAGTAGAGAAAATAAGGGAAACGAAAAGTGAGGTGAGGTGAATCGACCGCGGAAGATAAGTAAAAAAGAATAAATAAGAAGAGTAGGGAAGCGATGGAGAGTAATGAAGCAAGTGAACAATGTAAGAAAAGATGGCAAAATTGGTGACAGTGGTGGTGATGATTAGGACAAGAAAAATACATAAAAAAAGAAGAGCAGGAACTAATGAGGCGGTGATGGTGAGGACTCCAGAAGGTGATAGTGGTGATCATCAGGTAAGGAAAAGAAAAGATAAAGGAAACTACATGATACTGGCAATGAAATTGAGTTAGCAAAATAAAATAAAATAAAAAATATGATAAGAATAAAATAAGAAAATTTGGTAAGAAAAATGGAATAAGAAAAGGATAAGATTAAAATGGAATAAAATTGTTATCATTACAAAAAAATACTATGATTTGTTTTTTTTTCAATAAAATATTATTATCCGGATTCCTCGTAACTAATGAACTAACTTATGATTTGATTATTTAAAATAATTAGTAAATAATAGCTAAATAGATATTCAAGAAATATTTCAATTTAGAAACTTTTTTAACTTACCAATGTCTCGACTTTTTACATAATCGCGTTTTATGAGATTTCATATTATCGAATAATAATTGAAAAAGTTTAGAATTTTATAAATTTAATCACAACTTAAATTTGTTATCACTATTTAGAAATAATTCTGTAGTGACAATCTTTACTTCCATAATTATATCGGTATTTTTAGTGACTACTTTAGTGTATTATTATTATTGTTATTTTATTATCCTTAACCTTGTCTATGTTAGTGACTACCTTAGTTTGTCATCATTATTTCTGAATGAGCACACTGACACTATACTCACCAAGAACATTTGTACTAGTAATTTTATTTGGCGATAAATATAGTATAAAAATAGTACTATTTATTAAAAATTCCTAAAGAATTACAATTCATAATAAATAGTTGAAAGCAGTCACTACTCACATATACACTAAAGGTAGATTAGTGCCACTGTTCATCAATATACAATCATATTATTATCAACCTGAAACAAATATACAGATGGAGACCTGTAAGTATGAAAATTTTATCAAATTAAATTTTCGTAATTTATTTAAAATAAATAAATATTATATTTAAATACTTCCACTAAACTTTGACAAATTCAACATCTCAACCAATAAAACATTGATACGTATTAAAGATGACAAGATTCGACAAGTAAAAATAAAAAATGCAGCCTGGCATATTCAATGGTGTCACGTCACCCCTGGAAGGAGTCTTGACCAATCAAATTCTCTTGCCATGTGTATAAATAGAGAGCGATGCATAGAAGAATCTTTCGAAATCAAATCCCAAAAAGAAGAATTAACGGATTCAAAATTCTCAAATCAAAAATGTTTTGGAGATTGTAATACTTCTATTAAATTTATAAGAGTATATTTTGTTACATAGTCCATTGTTTAATATTATTATTTGATTTGTGTAAACATATACAATGATCACTATCGAAATGAAACTGTAGCTGTGTCCTTGCCAAAAAAATAAATCCGGTTGCAAAAAATCAACTTCAATTTGATATTCTCTTGACAACCTAATCAGTTTCATCATCCAAAACTCTGCAAGATTAACGATATAAAAGTATTATTAGGCAAAGAAGAGTGTGAAAGCAAATAAATTTAAAAAGAAATAGAGGGAAAAGTAATATGACTTCATCATTTTTTTGCATAAAAAGTAATTTGACAAATTATAAAACTAAGTAATTTACCTTCAATAACATTCTAAAATCTTGAAATACCAACTAAATCAAGCAAATGTAACTCAAACTTAAGGATATAATACTCCAATCGTCAAAAAATTGCCAAGCATAAAAAAGAGAGGAAAAAGACCTAACCAGTGGCATAAACTCAAAAGGATATTGAAAATTTCAACCCAAAAGGGTACATATGTGCACAAGACATAATACCGAAAGCTAGAAACAAAGCTACCGAAGAAAGCATCACCACAAGACATATTTTCCTCAAATTGAATTGGAATTTCCAAATTGAAAGTAGAACCAATAGAAAGAATTACCAAGAAGTTATAACAAATAGACAATTACGAGTCATGCATGTGCATGTAGGCATTCATAAACTTATCTGGACAAACAAAACAGTATTCATCCCACAAATTTTTTCACACGTAGCAGAGTTCGTATAAGTAGGATCAGAGAGGATGCTTAGTGGTGCTGCATATCTTACAAGAATTTCTATCGATATCTCAAAAATTAAGGTAATGCTAATTGATCAAGAGCTGAAGTCTGTAAATCTATACATAGTATCCTTTAAACATACGCATAATATTTAATATCTGCCTTTTGTAGATGGACTTGGAACAAACCCTAAAATCCTTAAGTGCTAGAGTGAATGTTAAGAAACCCAAAGAAGATTTCTATCATGACACAAGTAGATTGCTGTCGGAACTCAAGCAACTTAACCTTCTTTTGGATTCTAGGTAAGATCTATGTTAATCATATTAGAGTGGGGAAAATGCGTACTTGAAATCAGTGGTCCATTTCCCAACTAAAATATCTCCATAAATATTCTCCTCAATGGAAATATTTTTTCTGGCTTATAAAAGGGTGCTTAAAACTGGATGCAAAAAGAATATGCTCGTACAGCAAGTAAATAATGTGACAACAATTTTACAAAAAGAGATAAATTGAAATAAAAATTTCTTTATTTCGATAATCCATAGTAGTCAAGTTGATTGCATTATTGGACAATTCTACCATTCCCTCTCCCCTCAACCTACAGTGATACTCGCTAACGGAGGAAAATCATAAATGGATCCGTAGATTATAAGTGATTTTAAGGCTAAAAATGGTTTCAGAGTCATTAAAATTCCAACGATATAAGGATCTATATTAATAATATTAGATACTAACTTGACCATGATAAGAGGTAATTACGAACAGAATGCCCTTTTCCTCATCTGCAATGCCCAGCTTTGAATATAGCGTAACTAAATCTTAAATGAATCGAGATTATCACAGAGTTTCGAAATGTTATCTTCAACCCATTGAACACCTAGGATAAAATCAAATCTCCACCCCAAAATTGATAACATTTTTCCCGTTGGTAATGGTTGGTTGTCAATAGATCAGGTTGTATTGCTTTTGCAACGACTCTTGATCAAACATTTAAATATTCTAAAAAATACTCTGTAAATTCTAACAAAGAAAGTTCAACAGCTATTTTGAGAGTTAAAAGTACCGATCAATGTACTACAAACAGATAATCACTCTAAACGCAAAAATAAATGAACACAACAAACCTAAAGGGGGAATGTAAAGAATAAAGTCAGCCTTCCATTTCCTAGAAGAAAAAAGATATATGAAGGAAAGAGAACGAGCATGAAATAGAGGACATTCTTTTTCATACAAAAAATTGGAATGCATTTACTCAAAATTATATTTACGTACTGTTAGGTATGCTTGTAAATCCAAAAATATGGTGAAACCAAGTCTCAGATGAAGGCATGTGTTGGTTAATGATATCATCACAGTTTTGCGCATTATCATCATTCACTAGGATTAAGAGCTTAGTGTGTTAGCATCTACCCAATATGGTCAGAAATAGATAAGATAGCCTAGAAAATACATAAATGCTTGTAAAACAAGTTACTTACCCAGATAAGCACTTCAGACACCAAATAATAATCAACAACCAGAAGTTAACTAATATGCAAGATATTCATGTTCCAACTGAGGTATGAATATCCAATTATGGTCATTAACTCAAATGTAACATGATTACAGAACATGATTGCACGAGCCTCGACTGGGCCAGCATTGATGAAAAAATGGCAAAATAAATTTATATATAATCCTATTTAAATCTGAAGAAAATAACGATAAAAGTACCAGCAATTTGAAGACTTTCACCTTTGGCTTCAGTAATGCAGTGATGCTTCAAAATGACCTACAAGGATGCTGACCGATATGTGAATATTGTAGCAGCTCAAGAGTAGGAACTTTATCCTAATCCAAAAATGTCACCATTTACTTGCTCTTACATAAAATTTGCAAATATTGGGGAAAATAAATATTTTAAAACTTTAAATAGAAAAGAGGTTTCTAAAAAAATGAATATTTTAATACAAAATTTTTATAAAAATTTTGACAAAGTTTCCTCTATAATATTAACATTTACCCCATGTATACAAATCAAAAAATTCCACAACAACATTTCCATACTCATATATAAATACCTTGAAATCCCAACAACCTCCAAAACTCACCAACCAAGAAAATACTCCTTTAAATTACAACTCAAAGATAATTTAAAAGAATAAATTAATGGGCAAATAAACAACTAAATGAATGAGTACRTGATTAAAGATTCTCCTATGAAATGACTCCCATTATTCAACAAGAATTTATTTCAAATCAAGACACTCGGGTTTATCAAGTATGCACGCAGGCGACCTCCACGCATCATCTGGCTACTCATCACCTGAAATGCGAAATGAGGGGGGAGATAGGGTGACTACAAAGCTCCGTAAGTAAATTCCAAATGCATGAATGCATATGACATGCTTTATCTATTATAAATTTCAACATTCGTTTCCTTTAAATTCTCTAAAGTTTTTTTTTTTTTTTTTTTTCCCCTTTCTAACATGAGCTCACTTGGTGTATCGCCTAACCATTAAGCTTACACTGAGTCATTATTCTTTAAAACCTGATAAATTCTACTAGTAGAACCGTTACGCAGTTAACAATTCGTTAACTTTTCCTGTTACTTTCACCTCATTAGAAGTACATTTTACTTCCATTTCCACCCTACAAATAGAGTTAGGTCGGGTGGTGCCAGTCCCCCAAACCCCATTTTCCACTCACATCTTTCATGACTTCAGCTTATACCCTCTTTTTCATTTCCTAACTTTCAAAATTCATTGCCGTTTACAAATTTCTATTTTCAAACCTTATCCTTAAACTCATTTCTCTTATCAAAACCATGAACATACAAACTTTCCCAAGAAAAATACATCATGATAATGAACATGAACATGAAACAATGTTCTAATGTGTAACAGAAGCATTCTCACAAATTTACTTTAACATGATCACATAGTAAACACATTAGAACAATTAACATATATCACATTACATTCAAAATAGAAGTCCATATGAAAAGAATGGAGTTTACTTACCTGAAGTCCTTAACGTTAGAATTCTACTTAAATATAAGGCGGAGTCCCTTGGCCGCCCAAAATGTCAATGTGTTGGAAAATATCCTAATTATTATTAAAAAAGGAAATTTATTTCACATGAGTGTTCGACTTAAAAACATTACATTTATGATACTAATGTCGCTGACCCGTATTAACCTATACTTAAATTTTTTAAGTTGACAACAATAACATACCAAAAGTATAAGTTATTTCATGGTTCTCAACTCATAAACATAAGTCATTTGATTAATAAAGTCAAATGAACAATGGTTTCACCTTTAATTCGACAAATTCTAAGCGTTGTGGATGGAGCTACGTTACACCCCGAGCGTGTGAACAAATGGTGAACAATAGCCTTGGTCACGCACGGTGTCTGGTCGCCTGGGCATCCGATGGTCTAGGTGCCTGGGCGCTTAATGGACTTGGACAATTTCTGCTCATAGCTGAATTTAGCTGATCAAAACTGAAACTGGCGCTCTGTTTTTGATCGAGCTTTCGGCTGCTGGTTGACGGAAATTCTGTATTTGAAGCCGGCGAGTTGAACAATTGGTGACTGGTCTAGTTGTACCCGTCGAGTAGCCTAACCAGTGAGCAACAACAGCACGCAAAAGAWGCAGAACGGTGACGAGCGGCGTCCAAGCTTCGGTGCGCAAGGGCCACGGATCTGGGCGGGTTGAGTGCAGCGAGCAGCAAACCAGCGGGTAGAGAGGGTTGTGGCTAGCAAGCTCCAATCGCGATCAAGTTGTCGAGAAGCAGGCGATGGCAAGTAGATTCAATCGGCTCTAGTCGAGCACGGCGTGCAGTGTGGTTTGGGCAAAAGGCGAATAGATCTGGTCTAAGCTTCTTGATCTGGACAGCAGTAACTCCAGGCGCATGCTGGCTACGATGATCAGGCTTCGGGGTTCCTCCAAGCAGTCCAGGCAGAAGCACCGTCGAAGAGGAAATGAGAGGAGATGAAGATATAGGTATGGAGAAAGAGGAGAGTAGTTAGAATAAGAGGAAATGAGAGGAGATGAAGATGAATCTCCATTTTTTATCGTGTTTGAATTGGTTAACTCGAGGGAAATAAAATATAAGCAATGTTGTGTTTAAACGAATATAAACAATTGAATTTATTGTTAACCGTCGTTTTTAGTAAACAAAAGTGTATAGTGATAAATTCGTTCCTTCTCCACTAAGTTCAATACAAACACCTSTATCCATCTCTTTTCCTTTCCTTCTCATTTCTTCGATCCAGACATAGTATAATAGTAAATATCTAATAACTGAACAATTTATATATAGGTCTTCTTAGCAATATGAGATTGTTACAATATTACTATACATGAAAGATCATATGCATGTGAAACAACATGGAAACATACAACTAATCAAAGATGAAGGCATAAATCTATGTCTATATCGGTGGCTTTATATAAGTTACTTTTGAATTTTAAAACCAAAAACTACATTATGCTGTTATTGTTTACTTTTTCAACTATATTTTTCGTTTTAAAAAGTTGAAACTTTGAAGGTGCTCCTCAARATATTTTCTTAATATTTAAATTTGTTTGAGTTATAATAATAAAATTTAAAATTTACAATTATAAATTTGAAATGCTAAGTTTCAAAATAARATCACGTATCGAATATTAAATTGARTCAAAACAGTAAAACGTAGTATATATAAGATTTAATTTACTGATCTAACATCTTAAAATACAAAATACTAAATAGTATATAATTTTCAAACCATTAGAATATAAATTCTCAAACCAGTCCGACTGCATAAAAAGGGAAAAAGGAAAAAAAAAAAAAAAAACCCAATCCAGATAATGAATTAAGCCCAAATTATCTTTGGTTAAAAAAGAATTAATAAGCGCAAATTTTCTTTTACAAAGAAAAAAAATGACTAGCCCAAATTATCTATAAAAACAAAAAAGGACTCGGCCCAAATTGTCTTTTTGCAAAGAAAGGACAAGCCTAAATTATTTTTCTAAAAAGCACAGCCCAAATTGTTTTTGTACTTTTTCATCGGCCATGATCACATGATATGTGGAATGCTCAAATCAAACTTAATATAGATAACTTTTATCAAGTTGTTGGATCACATTTTTTCTTGACCTTATGAGCCCATTATTGAGCTGATAATGGACATGAGATATTGATCTGACCGAACTTCCATACGAGCTAATTACGGTGTAATTAATCCAATCAACTTTTTATAATATCTGGTCAAACAAGGCCCAGCTTAGTATTAAATAAAAATGCCCAATTTTTTTCTTTTTTTTTTTTGAATGATCGTTTTCTTTTTACCCCCTCTCATTTTCTTTGGCTATGTTTTCTCATGATAAGGGTAAAAATATAGTTATCATATCCATTGATCCTTCCCTTAATTTAAAATTTAAACCCAAATCTTGTTCACGTGATTTTAATTAATGTCAACGTAATTACTTCTTACTACTAGAGATCATTAATTAAAAAAATAAGTACATCATTTCATATTAATACAACTACAATTTATTGATTAAAAAATCTAATATACATATACCTCATTGATTTGTATGAGTACCAAAATTAGATAAGAAGGCTTTCACAATTTTAGTAAACTGTAGTAGAAATAAGTTCTTTCTGCACATTGAATTATTTGTGGCAAATATTTCTTTTTTAGAAAGTATGTTTTCAAATTGTAAGAGAGAAATAAATTTTACCCATATATTTGGTTGAATTGCCATAAACTCCTTTGATCAAATTTATAAGTTACCACAAATTTTAAAACTGTGATGAAAAAAGGTCTTTTGACTTCGTTTTTCTCTTCGGGCTACAATGGAGAGCATTGGCAAAAGCCTTCTTTTTATTTATTTATTTTTTTGCAGTGTCACTTTATTAATTGGTCATATTTCATTTAAAATTTTCTCAATGATAAACAAAAGTATGGTATCTCACATTATAGRTGATTAACATTGAAAATAATATAGTATTGCCACTACGTGCCGCATACGGTGACAATTGTTTTATCATTGTTATTTCAATGATGACAATGCAAAATGTTGTCACTAATATACATAATTTGACATCACAATATTTTGTCACTATGAGCTATCGCTGAAAATCTCCCGTTTCTCAATCGGGTTGGGAGGAACAGGTTAGTGACAGTTGTGGGTGACAATAATTGTGATCGTTATTAAATTTTGAATATGTCATGGTTGATTAGTGACAACATCTAACGCCGTCATTATATTCATTATTTTATTAACAATAATTTTTGTTGTCATATGATTTCTTGTCGCTAAAAGCCTTTCTTCTTGTACTGTGGGATTTATAAGACGATACTATATGATGTTTGATTTGCAAAGGATAAATAATGTTTAGTCATATCTCCTTTTATTTTTTATCGATGGTACAATGGTTCCCTATTGGCATATAGATATTTAACGTTTTCTTAATTATTCGCTATTCAAGATTTTTAACTTTAATTACTTCGAATTCAAGTTAGAAGGGCCCATAAATGCGACAATATCCTTCTAGTCGTATTTGTTTTTATGCCTAACTTTCGAATTTAACACCTTACTTAAATGGTACCAACTACTTACCCCTTAAATTAACAATCATTGATTATGAGGAAATTATTAACTTGTTGATACATGGTTTTTTACTATTATTGTTACTATAGCTATAAATGGGATCAGCTCAAACTGAGTAATAGACATTCTAATTCAGTTCTCTTAGTGTCCAAGTAAAAAATTGTTTTTATTCGATTAATAATCCAAGTAAATTTTTATCTCAAACTCATTATTTATCTTGTCTTAGAATCAAAGTGAAATTGTTTAATTCTAAATACATTCATTGCTCCAATTGTCACCAATGTTTTTGGTGAGATTGTGATGCTCTAAATGCGATATGTTCATAGAAAGAATCTAAAATTTGGCATGACCGAGTGGATGATTTTAAGTTGCACTACTATTAAGTGCCTAAAAGTGTGATTGAAATAGTGATTTATAGGGATATTTATCAATAAATAAGGTTCACTTTTATCTTTCTATTATTATTATTGAATTAATATTATTTTAAGAGATTAGTTTGCTGATGTATTTTGAGGTCATAAATTCAAGTAAAATGATACATAAAAAGGCTTGAATTAATCGCAGCAACAAAACTTCAAGAAATGTAGCCCAATTAGAGATGCAATATTCAATGGGTGAAGCAAAAAAATCTGTTTTGATTAACATTGTATTGGAAGGAGGTTTTTTCTCTTATTTTTGAATAAACCATGAACTAGTAACTTTTACCTGTCTGAAATAATTGCCTCACGATAGAAGAAAAAGAAAAAAATCATTTGTAGAGGATTCCGAACCTGAAAGTACAGGTTCCAGAAACCACTAAAAGGAAAATGAAAACTTCGTATGTCTATTCAGAAAGCAAATTGTAAGGAGTTTAGTGGTTTWTATGTACCCAATGGAGTGGTTTTGGTTAAATGGCTTACTTTATTTGTAGCATGAAAAATGCAAAGAATGCAAGAAAGTGACTATCTTAAACCATCATGAGTTACAAGATTACCACTTCGTTTTATTTGGAAAACTGTCAAAGCCATTAAATCATTCTATGTCAGAACATAAATGTTAATTGATTGGTATGCTTAATCTTTTCTAATGGATTGAAATGCAAAGAAATAGTGAATAATTATTATTAGAGACTTTTTTCTGTTTTCTGAGAAAAAATTTCAGATTTAAATTTTGTTACCCAAGTATTGTGCGATCCATTAATTCAGTTCTTTCCTACTTACTAAGGAAATATTTTCAGAAATACCTTAGATAAGAAAAAAATATTTGAGGCATTCCAAACACAAGGATAAGGAAAATGTAGCACAAAATGAGCGAAATTGACACCGCTGGACAAGTGATGTCATAACTGACTATTCTGATATTGCCTCAGCAAAATGGTTATTCTTCTTTACAACCTCCGGCACCAGCAGTTGTCCCTGTTGACACCAATATATTAGTCGATAGGTCAATACTTCATTTCAGCTTAATACCAACCAAATCAGTAGAAAAATTTATGGGAAGCCTTAACCTTAAAGGATGAACTATAACATGCCCTTGCTTAGAGGATTCGAGACACCGAATTTCAACATTTTGGAAAAGACACTAAGTTCACTATGCTGATTAACGACGTAATGTGGAGAAGCAAGAAAACAGTGAGTTCTACAAGCTGCAACTCTTTCTCATCTTCAACGGAGTTCGTTTTCTAATATTACAATTATTTTTCACTAAACTTTATTCAATCCTTYGCTGATATGTAAAGAGTAAAAGATTCTAAAATGCTACACTCGAAGTCACAATGGTTGACCTACTCAACATCAAATAGATGATCATGAATTGGTACCTGACTTCCTAGAAAAGTTCAAGAAAATTAAAAGTATATGTTGAGTAAAAATGACATAGTCGAAATATGCTAGAATTGAAGTTGATAGAATGCATCCACAAATCCAGGATAGCTTGATTATGCAAGAATTAACTGACCTTTCTTTTATGAAAGACCTAAGGCAACCATGTATGAAAAAGTATCAAATAAAATGAGAGAAAGTGGAAGGCCAGAATTTTCAGGGGACAACACAAGATCTTGGTTGTGGAAAATGAAGATGCAACGAGGAAAGAGGATGAGAAGGGTAAGGAAGAGAAAATGGATGGTGTCATGACGTGAGAAATTGTTTAGCTTTGAAATCGGCTAAGAAATGAGATTGTCAGATCAAAAGCCAAAGAAGCATTCATGTTCGACATTTCTAAAGTCGATCAAATTTTCAACTATCTCTTAAAAGACAAGTGACAAGTGAAGGCTAAATTATCCCTTCGGCTCAAGAGTTGCAAATATAAGCATGTAAATTCTTAGGATGATTTACTTAAGTATTTTAAAATGATTTATGAATTGGTTATTCATAGTAAACCTCGACTTGCATTGTGTGAATATTGTAGGATATTTTAATGAAACATTTACATACCTAGGGAGCTTGAAGAWTAGCAAGATCTYTATGCACATCAATGATTTATTTGAAACTTCAAGTACAAGTTTAAAGAGATCTAAATTCTAGAAGGTTTCGTTCTAAGTACATAGGACATTAGATTCCTTTATTTTCATTTACTTAGATTTCGAAATGAGTTTCCTTACATAAGTTTTAAAATCCTCTTACATGTTTTGAAAAGTATTTAGGACCTTCGAAGTCTCAATGGAGATTCGTTCTATATATTGTATCACTTTAGACACATAAGCATGTTATTTTGGTCACCCTAAGTGCAACTTTATAAATTTGAAACCCTTCAAGTGAAGGTTCGGATGAAGCAGGCTTTTCCAAATGGTTTTGAGATCTATGGCTAAACCTGATYGAAAATTAGGTCTTATGAATACCTCACTGTTTGAAGCTAGAATTTTCTCAATTTGAAATTCTACTAGTAAGGCCTTAGATGCAGTACTACTATATATTGGCCGTCCGAAGTCTTCATGTACCACCATCTGAAGGTCAGTTTAGACACGTTTTCTATAGATACTTAGGCTATCTAAGGGGAACTTTTGCAGTTGTCTGAAGTCCCTCAATTAGGGCTCGGTCAATACTTCAAACACAACTCTATTTATTTTGGTCATCTGAAATTGGCATTTATCAGTTTAAAAGGGCTACTTATTCGACGTTTCTAGGCATTTTTCAAGAGGGCATTTGAGAGGATGTATGAGCATTTCTCAAATAACTCTTGTGAACTCAAAAGTGAAACTTTATCGAGAATATTTTGAAACTCACTTTGGTTAAAAAGGTGTAATGAATATTTACCTTTTCATTGTGAAATCATTTTAGAAGATTCTTAATGTCCTATCCCACTTTCAAGAGTTAATTTCGTGTGACTTTATCTTTATTCATTTGAGAAAAAGGTTCCAAGGTTGTCCAGCACTTAAAGCCCCAGTTGAAAAAGGAAGAACCTTGAGATGGATGTTGTATCCAAGGGTTAAAATGTTTGTAAAATCCATTTGTGGGTGAACCCTTCTTGTTTGTAAAACTCTATGTAATTTCTTGTGTTAGGAATTTAAAAATTCTAACTGTGTGACCCTAGGTAGTAGATATAGATTTCAAGGGAAATCAAACCATTATAAAACTTGTATTGTGCTTGTTCTTTCTTATTTATTATTTTTTATCTTTATTGCACTCACTTTTTTAGAGTTTATCTTACACCAACCACATAGCACTTATTGCACTACAAGTATTTGATCATTTTTTCAAAATGGTGAAAAGTTTTGCTTACTTGCACAATGGTTTTAAAATCCTAATTCACCCCCTGTCGGATACATTTCAATTGGTATCAACGTAAGGACTTATACTTTAAAGGATTAACATCATAGAAGGAAAATATCCATGGCTTCTACTTCTTTTAACAACCAAGAAGAGTTTTCAATTAATAACCCACCTCTCTTCAATGGCACAAACTTCAACTTTTAGAAATTCATAGGAGTATTTACATATCTTAGTTCAACTATGGTTTATAGAGCATTATTACTAACATGCCAAGCAAATTTGTTGACAATATTAGAATGCCAAAAGTTGAGGATGAATTCAATGAAGAAGATGTGAAGATGACACCTAACACCAAGCAATGACCATCTTGTGTTATGCTTTGAATGATAAGTGTGTTTAAGAGTAATAAAAGTCGCACCAACCAATATAAAGTATAAGCAATAAAGAGAGACAAAAAAGCACAAGGGCACAAAATTTATAGTTGTTCGATTTCCCTTGAAATCTACATTCACTACCTAGGATTATAGCCTTAGGATTTCCAAATTCGTTRACCAAAAGTCAAAGACTTTTAGATAGAGGGCTCACCTAACAAATGGTTTTATACACAATAACCTTTTTTTACACAAAGGGCATACCAAGCAAATAGATTTTACAAAACAACACTTTAACAACCTAGGTTCATCTTTCAACAAAGGTTTTATGTCCTAAGCAATCTTGAAATATTTTTCTCAAAAGTAGAGAGATCTTTTATAGCTTTCCGCTCTAGAAAGTAATTATAGGAAATTGAAGATCAATAGATTTGATTTCACAAAGTTTTGCTAAAGGATTCCTTTCACTTGTAGTAAGAATAATCGATGAATGCTTTTGAAGATGTTCTCTCAAGATAATATCTTTGAATGATAAAGTTCTTGATGTTAAAGAGAACTCTAGAAGTTCTCTTATACTTCCTAAAGTAACGGTAAAAAATAGAACCATTTTGAATCTGTAACTATTTTGAATGTCTAATAGAAAAGCGGGGCCAATTAGTCATACGTTCCTTTAACATTTGGGTTCAAAAACGACGAAAATGGTCAAGGGTTAAATATATTCTAGATTAGTCAAAGAAAAGGGAAAATGGATCAAAGGGCGTTAACTAAGAAAAAATACTATAAGAGTAGGTTATTTGAAGGCTAAAAAGGGTGATCCTGAATGTCTTAATCACTTTGGTATATTAATTTCACTAATGTGGTCTCAATGCGAATAACAATTCAAGTTCTAGAATAGCTAATTATTGTGCGACAATCACGCAACAAAGAATACAAATTTGAGCATATATAAATGGATTGCTCTTTTAGGCTCAATTCTCAATTTAAGTGGCCCTTTTAGATCGATGCTTGCATGTTCATTATTCAAAGCACTTAATGGGGAATTCACTCACTTATACTTAAAATAATTACTTATATATGTATTAGCTTGACAATTTCAACTCAAAAAATGATATATACAAGAATTGGAAGTTCTAAGATAAAAAAACAATCTGACTTGAAACAAATGCAATAAGAAAGAAAAAGAATTCATTTTTTTTTTTTTGTATCTTTTGTTTTCCAAAAGAAAATTATATTGAATAACAAAAGAAGAACATAGAATAACAAATCACTTCCCCAAACACATAAATGGTTCATTGTCCCCAGTGAATCATTAGATAAAGGAAAGCAYACAAAAACACAATCACAAAACAAACTATAAGGAAAAACAAAAGAAAGAGGGAAAGTTGGAGAGAAATTTCCCATGCAGTGGAAGCTGCTACATAAGTGGCTACGCATGTGTGACGAATCGGTGCAGCAGTCTCGACGGAGGAGAATATTTGGGCCCCTCAATGGTGGTCTTAGTTGGGTGAGGAACGTTGGCGAGATACTTTGGTGGTAGACTAGAACATGGGTGTGAGGATGAGATAACAGCAGCTATGGAGAAGGGATAGAGAAAAGTAGGGTTAGGTTTTAGGTAAGAAAGGAAAAAGGTATTTTGAAAAAAAGAAAGATAGTCGGAAAGTAAAAGAAAATAGGAAAGGGAAAGAAAAAGGAAAGGAAAAAAAAAAGCAAAGAAAATCTTTTTGGTTCTTCTTTTTCTTTTTTCTTTGAGAATCCATATGGGCATATGTAATTTTGACTCCATGTCTRGATAAAAAGAATTAAATCATTGGTTTGCCTCTAAATAAGAGCTTTTCTTTAACATTTTTGGCTAGACAACCACCTTATTTAGATTAACTAATACTAGTTGAACCAATTGTATCTCCTCAATCTTAGACATCCACAAGCTCAAGGAAATGTTTAAGTTTATCACCATTAATTAACATTAAATATTTTACTAGTGGAAAACCCTTCGAAATCAACTGCACAATGAGAAAAGACTGAGTAACAAAAAAATAGTCTATCCACTTATACATGGATCAATCTTCAAGAATTTATGCATCCCCTCAATAGTGAAGTTTCTGTTAAAAGCAACTTTCAATTTATAGTCACTGTCCAGATAAAGTAATTTATGTTCTAGGAAAATAACATCCACAACAAAAGTAGAAAGTACTTCATTAGCATATCTCATGAAAACATAAACATTATATTTAATAATTTTCCTATCAAATATCATGATGAATGGACCAACATATGCATCAATTGGTATGCTAAATGTTTTGAAGATYGAATCAAAGGTGTTATCATCTTTTATATCAAACAAATAAACATCATCAGGAACAATCAACTCATAATTAACTTGAATTAAAATATCCTCCAGAATTTCCTCAAGATATATATTAGGTCTATGAACAAGTTGAATAATCACACATATTTCCCTTAATAAACAAATATTTAGGGATGAATAAAAAGAAAGAGGCAAAACATTTATTTAAGCTCCAAAATCTTTCAATGCTTTCTCAATCTTAGCATTACCTACTTTGCAAGGGACAATAAGTATACCTAGATCATTGCATTTGGGTAGTAATAGTTTTTGGAAGATACTTGAAACATTCTCCTCCATACTTATCAATTCATTACCTTTTAGCTTGCTTTTATTGATGCACAACTCCTTAGGAAACTTAGTACAGTGAGGTGTTTGTTTGATTAAATCAAGTAGATGGGCATTAAACTTAACCTCATTAATGGTCTCGATAATTTCCTTATCTTCCTTTTATTTCTTGAATATAGTCAATCTAGAAGAGAATGGAGGACTTGTCACTAGTGCGTTCAGTTGTTCACCATCAAATGTTTTGGTATGATTAATTTGTGGTTGGGGAGCAACTATTTCTTTCTCTTCCTCTTCCTTTTTCATTTGTACAAACTCATCATCTTCATTATGTGATTCCTCCTTAGACGAAGTTCTTTGCACCTCAATTTCACTCCCGATGGTCATGACAGTCACATTTTCTTTTGGGTCTATATCAATTTGGGAAGGCAACTCCTCTTGATTTACTTCAAAGTTAGCTATCATGATTGTCAATTGGGGGAGTTGGCTGCTTAAGTTTTGCATGTCTATTTCAGTTTCTTGTTAGAATTTCTTCATTTCTTGTTTCAACCTTTGATTTTCTGTTGAAACAACTAAGGATCTTTTGTGATATCCTCAAGAGATGTACTTGGATTTTCRAAAGGAGGTGGAGGTTGTGATGGGTTTAGTTGCCAAGGTTGAGAATACAGAAAAAGTGAGGCTTGTGTTTTATAATTGAAATTTTGATAATCACTCCATCATAGGTTGTAAGTATCTATAAGTGTGGTACTCCCATCATGGTGGGGTTGGAAATCCCCCATTCAGATTAGCATACTTATAAGGATCATATCTTCTTTGGGACTAACAATAAAATTCTCTATTTATATTAACATACTTACGTGGATCATCTCGATGTATAAGACATTAGTAAGTAGGATGACTCATGTTTGAACAAATTCTACAAGCCTCAACTTGTATTTACCCTATTCCTACAGTAAGATCTCTCACCAAAGCAGTTAGTTTAGCTATTTTTGGTTAAATGGAAGAGATGCCTATCTCATCAACCTTTCTTGAATAAATGTTTTGTCAAAATCTAAATAATTGTGAGTCGCCAACCATGAAGGAGTTCGATGATCAAGTAAAAAAAAAAAAAAAAAAGTAAAGTAGGCATGTAACAAAAGCAATATTCTTTCACCGGTAACGGCGCTAAAATTTGATCTATCGTAAAATCACCAAAAATAATTAAGACCTACTCTCAATGGATAAATTAGTATAGTAAGGAGTAGGATTATCTCCTCAAGGAATCAGTGAGTCAATTTTTTCCAATGAAAATACAAAAATAGGGAAATTTTGATTATTGCTAAATTAATAATTTATCAAAAGTAGGAAATTAGAAGAATAAACATAAATAGCAATAAGAATGTAGAAAAAGAAATATCAAACAAATACTCTTAAATTCATTAAATCCATCTTGATTCTACTCAATTGATCATAGATGCAAAATAACTCAATTACCATAAATAAACRAGTTWAAGTTTTTCTGGACTCTCACGAACGACTAATCTCTCCTTACTTTTTCGTTAGTTAAGAGGATTGGAATTTTGACAGCATTAAACTCTAGAAAGACCCAATTCATAACCAATAAACTCAAACTACTTATTCATTTTGGATTAGATTATCTATCCTTATGACAAGAATTATATGGTGTAGGCAGACATAACCCCATCAAGTTACCACTAAGTTAAACCTAACAAACAACTATAATTTTGAAGGTTTAACTAACTGCAAAGTAAAGAGTTCAATCGAATAGGGATCCTACTTATTAATTTAACTGAATACCTGAACTTTTTGAAAACTAGAGAGTAAATAAATAGTTACAATAAATTAAGATGACAAAAAAATTAGAGATTTTATGATTATCTATGAATCAAGACTTGCTTAGTACTTCAACCAGAAAGAGAGAATTTAGAACATAGATATGGAGTTAAAGCAAAGAGTTGTCTGTAAAATTAGTTGAACGTAGACTAAAAAAATCAGTAAAATCTCTATAAATTAATAACATTTGAACCATCACAATTCAATTAATTTAGGGAGATATTAATTAATCGATAGACTAATAAATTATTAATTTATCAAGAGTTATTAAAAATTCAACTTACCTAATTAGGATAAGGTAATTTACTATTGCCAAAATTAGGTATGTACAATCTATTTTCCTAATCAGGGATGAGATTCAAGTAGATTTAGATGGTAAGGAAAGATAACAATAATATAGGCCCATTCCTTAGAAAAAAATATGATATATAATGTTAGTGAATTATTAATTTATGATATGAATGGGACCAAATGGTTATATAAGGTTTTTAAAAAAATTATTATCTTATTACTATATCGAAATTGTTAATATAGCTAGTTAGCCCAAGTTGGGATTCGAAAAATTTATTATTTAATAGATGTTATTAATTTATCGAGTATCAATTTATAGAGGTTTTATTGTTTTTCATGTAGTACTATCCCTTATAACTAGGAATTGGAAGCCCCACGATTCCCATGGAATAAATATCTCCCAATCTAATATGGAAATAAATGTTCTCAATTTCAAGATTCCTAATAACACGTATCTCAGAATATTTTCAAAACAATAGCGGATCTTTAAAAGTTGTGTTGGGGTTAGAATTAAATCTATTTAAATTCGTCTATCTCGTATGCCCATGCAGTAGCTTATGTTATCTAACTTTTCAATCTTTTATCGCTCAAAATTCTGCACAATTTACAGGTTTCAAATTCTCTCAAAGAGTCCTAAAATGATAAATATCCATAAAATCACATAATTAGCGTAATATATGTATTCAAAATCTATCAAATGTTCCACAAATATTACATTACCAATGACTCTATCAACATGATAACTGAAGCACCCTGATAGTTCTACCGCCAAATTATAGTTTCCTTATCTAGTATTTTGTATTACCGTTGAATCTTTAATAAATTTTGTGAATGTTATTTGAATTAATATAATAATGATAATGTATTGTTTGACGTTTCTGATTTATATATTTACTATTGGTTTCACAATTAGGGTTGTCTTAGTTAATGGAAGCTTTATAGTACTCCATAGGTCAAGTTTTGTAAAGCCTTTATACAGTAATTTAATTTAAAAATATGCAATCTGCGATGCAAAACAATTAAAATATATATAATTTTGTCCCGAWTTTGTGAGGAATTTTGTTTCTTTTATTTTTTAAACTTTAATTTCTTTCTATTGTAAATGTGCGATGGATATGTATTTATTCTAATTTTTTTCCTTTAGAATTTTAATTGCTTTCCATTGCAAATTTGTTTACTTTATTTTTTTATTTTTTGAATTTTAATCACTTCGGAATGGAAATCCTTTTTTTTATTTTCTTGTTTTTAAATTCCAATTACTTTCATTGGAAATCCATCAAAAATTTACAACGGACTGTTATAAATTGACTTTTTTTTAAAAGGACTCTGTTCACTCGCCAACAGACAATTTAATACGAATTTGTTCCTGATTTCTAGTTTCTAAAGTCTAAACGAAAATCCAACTATTTGAATGAAACCTATGCATAAACAAAAGCATGCTATATGAAAATCTTGTTCTAAATTTGATTTGTTCTTTGCTTAGGTGTGCTCTTTGTAACGTTCAATAAATAAAGGTAAGAATAGTAATTGGTATGACTTCTAAAGTTATAGCCAATTATGAAACCTAGTCATGTTAGAAGGACAAAGATCCAGGCTAGAGGTCAGTTGGATTTGATATCTTATGAGCATAGAAAATGCATATCTTGGCATCTTAAAAGGCTGTTGTTTGTTTTATTTGAATTGAATCTTAGCACTTTGGTAAGTTATTACCTTCAGTGTTTCTTTGTAATATTAATGCTAAAAGAGAAAATCTCTTTAACCTTTTTCAATACTCCTAAAGGAATACTAAATAAGAGTAATTAATTTTGCTTGGAAAATCAAATTACTTAATTATTCTTAAAAGGTAATTAGAGCATTGACAAGAGGAAAATGGTTGAAGAACTTTTGATTTAGTGAAAGCGGCCAAAAATGGCTTGTATACAAYATGGCCAACAACCCATCTTCCAAAGTTATCGTCCATGCATGTCAAGAATAATGGGCTCATGTGCTCAAACCCCATTTCATCTTGTCTACTGTAAATGCAACATTATGGTTGCATAACTTTAAGTGGTTTGGGTCCATTTTATTCTCTCAATTTATCAACGTCTCTTTACTATATTTAATGTGAACTATGAGTAATGTGATTTATATTGAGAATCTCCGAATTACCCTTTCAAGAATTATTTAATATGCCTTTTGGGGTTAATAATATGTCATTTTAGCACATTTCCTATTGTACCGATGATTATATTTAACCCTACAATATTAGAAGATTTAAAATCCGATTAGAACCCATTAAAAATAAAGATTTTATTTAAATTTTCTTATCTTTAGTTTGGAGGAAAATAGTAGAAATTACCCAACTTGTTCATAARCTCAATCATGACTGGAACGGCTAACGTCCTAATAATTAAAAGAAAAGGCCAAAAAACGGAAACTGTATGAGTTTTGTAATGACATTAACAAGAAACGAATGCATAGGACTGTAGTAGTTTGGATATTGGTGAAGCCAGGGATGAGAGAACATGCTCACATGGCTTTGCACATGAGAATATGTCTGCAAAGGTCAGCGTCATCAAACTCACCATTATCTTTCTTTTTCAGTAAGGGCATTATTGCCATTCAACGTATTAGATATTTTGGATCCATTAATCTTTCCGCCATATAGTCTAAAACTACTCTTTCCATCACATATCACACTATCCAAAAGAATCTTAAAATGAAACAACATAGGCTTGATRCAACCTTATTAAACTAATTACATCGAGATTAGAGAAAATGATTCGATTTATTTAACAAAAAACAAAATTATAAATAACCTTTGTACTTCTTGTTCCACACTTGACGTACCAAGACAAATCAGGATCCATCCAAAAGATCATAATTTCATATTAACTATTCGCCTTCGCTTATAAGATATAGGTCCTAACCTACATTTTAACCTAATTTGCAAAGCCACTATTCCTTTATTTTCTTTTCTTTTTTTTTTGGGTAAAATTTTCTCTAGTTTTATAGTCCTATGATTGGCTGATCGATCTTGTCTGCCCCTTTTTCCCTTTAGGAGAAAGTAATAAAGATTGAGCTATGTTTGATTAGCCAGTCTACGCAGAATGCAAGTCAAGATTTTAAAAGTTGGAAATGATTCCATTATTAATTTTTATATAATTGGATGAGTGGAAAAGACATGGATGACAACTTGTAACATAATATGCCAAGAGTATAATCATCATTTTTAGACTCCTTCAGTTTTTTATATCATTCTCTAGTCATTACCTTTATATTGTTGGGAAGTGAAAAAGGAAAACTGAAGCRAAATGTTGAGAGTCAGCAAGTTCCCACGAAAAATTTTGAAACAAAAAGCAAAGAAGTTAACTGATTCCACATGAAAAGTTAAAGCCAGTATTTTTGGCAGAGTTAGTGATCACTCCTCTCTTCCCTCCCAGCATATTTAATTGTGAACTGCTAGTAATGATAACTATTCAACTGCAAATCTGTAACTGGCAAAGAATTCACAAGCTTTGGCCTTTTCAGCTCTACCTTTTTCCTACTTTGTTAACTGCGTTTGGTGGGAACAAGTTTGAATCCTTGAATCTACTGCTGTAAACATGGTTCATCATTATTGTTCCACCTCTGAATTCCAAATGAGGCTAATGGATCCTGCTGTTTAACACAGATAAATCTATACTACTTCCTACTTGTTTGTCTTGTAACATTTGGTCCCCACAAGCAACAATAYTTTGTTAAAATCCACAGGAATAGCCATAAACTAGAAACATTGCATCTAGTACACATATTAAATTCCTATCAACTTTCAGGTTACCTAGAAAATTGGAGTATTCAGGGACCCCCACCCCATCCCCACAATACTTTGTGTGGGAACCAAGGCTACTATAAATTGAGCAGTTGCATGCATGTTGATTCCCATCTAAGCACATCCTCTTTTGCAAAATCAACCATACCTTACAACCCCACGCTCTCACACCTCCATCCCGTTTGAAGACAACTGAAAAATGGTGGCAAGAGCAGAAGAAGCAATTAAGAAGAGGCAAGAACAACAAAAGCAAGCAGACCACTGCAATCAACAACAGCAACTTCAAAAGCAGATTATGTTATGTAACAAAGGAAAAGTTAGCAAGTTTAAGAGAAGTAGCTCGAATCTTGAAGAAGATGGCATATCTTCTGCTATACTCTTGCTGGCTTGCATTGCCTGCACTCCCTCCACTGTGTAGATCATCATCATGGATGATCTTCAAATTTAGTACTATATATTGTTTTAGATAGTTAATTCACTAGAAATAAGGATACAAGAATATATGTAGATCATCATTTCATTATAGCTTTTTCAGTTGTATTAGTTGTTCTCATGTCCATTTATTAGATTAACGCTGTAGTCCCGAGTTTATTCAATGGAGTAGTACTTCTTACACTTCTTGCTCTCTCAATTCCTTTTCCCTTCTATCAGTACTTTGTCTACTCCTTGATTCTTGTTTTTAGGCTAAAATATTTGTAAATACTCAATTTTCATAATGTCTTCTAAAATGATATAATTTTCATAAATTATATACAGTGCAATACGCGTATTTTATGAAAATCGAGTCTCATCCTCCCTCCTCTACTATTAATACCAATAAAAAGAAAAAGGAAGAAGCAATAGATAGATATTGCACAAACTTCATTGCTAGAACTTGACAAAGAAAAAAAGAGACATCCCAGAATGCTGAGAATATAACCATTAACCAATCCAACTAAGAAACAAAGAAACAATGGATCGTAGAGCTGCACATGCCAGTTTTTGCTCCTCATATGGGATTTCAGCCCATTTTATCAACTCCAATAATTTGGTCCATGAACCGTACGACCAGTATTAGCATTGGTCCTCTCGCCATCACTCTCCATCACTCTACATTTGAGCCGAGGAGAATTGGTTTTTCTCAAGGGCATGTCAGCAACATCAGCTGATGCAGTATTCGAATGGACAGGTCCTATCCTCCGAGGGAAGTGGAAATTTCGCCAACATACGAACCAACTGGTACGTTACAGAGTCGCTGTACAAATGTCTTACAGTTTATAATTAAAAATAGACGACATTAACGACTGAGTTAAGTAGTAAAAACTAGTCGAGTAAAGTCAAATCAGACATAAATTCAAGGAAAAATAAATCAAAAAAATTCAACGGCTAATAAAAATCAAGGAGCGGATCAGAGCCGAGGAGTAGGAGGATCCGCCGAGGAGTAGGAGGAAAAAGTCAACTGGATCGACAGAAATTATGGGAAGTTAGGAAATCGGCTCTGGAATCAGGTAAGGTCATAACCACTTGACTGAAATTCAAGGGATATGGTCAACATAATGGCCCAVTGAGGTGGACATGGGCCGAGGGAGCAGCGTGGAAAAAGGAGAAATTGCATTAAAGTAGTAGACTTTCTCAGCCACTAGCCGGCGAAAGAACGTTGCTCAAGAAAAGTATAAACAAGAAGAGAAAGCATAAACAAACCCAATCAATCAACAATAATCAAGCAATTTATCTTCATTTTTATGTCTTTGTTCATTAAGTAGCTAGTTTTATCAACTTTTCTAATGTTAATTGATTTCATTAGCTTTATTAGGATAGCTTTATGAATTAGAACACTTATTTGCTTTCTTAGATGATAAACATTTCGAATCTTAATAGTATAGCCGTTTAGCTTATTCCATTTTTGTGCTTTCTTTGCTATTTTCTTTATTGCTTCCTTTACAGCTTTCTAACTCATATAGGATTAATTGGCTTCTTATTAGTTGCATCATTTCCTCAGTCAGCATAATTACTAGTTTTTCAAGCTAACTTAGTTGTATCTTTCTGCTGCTTGGCATCCTCCAGCATAATCACTTGTTTATCCTTAGCTAATTAAGTTGTATCTTTCTATTGTTTGGCATCTTTCAGCATTATCAATCAGCTAACTTCAGCTATCTTAGTTGCATCTTTCTACAGTGTGATTTTTTGCAATTTACTTTTGCTTGTTTATCATAGTATGTTTGTTCCTTGATCGGCTAGAAAATCCAGTTTGTTGTTTTCCTAGCTGTAACAAACATACACGTACCAGAGTTTTCTTGATTAGCATATTTCATTTGCACATTTTGTGAGGACTTACTAAAGTTAACTCAAGAACCCCATATAAAAAAAAGATATTGCTATAGATCCAGTGACCTGATTACGCAACTAGCTAATTGGAACTCAGGYCTCATTATGTTGAAAAGCTTAGTATGCCACAACCAGGATAGTCGAGTCCGATAGGTAATTTTTGCACACCAACACAATTATATGCCCAGTAGGACCTGTTAAGTGTGCATGAAACTTCATTCTGATTGAGAAATCATAGTTGGTAATCAGAGCAATCAAAGTCGTGCCTAAGACACACCTACTACAAAAATGTCGAAGCTCGACTCGATAAGTGCTGCCTAGTAAAATTTTGAAAGGCTTGTTTTTCCCCCATAAACGACTTCTAGTCRTAGAGTTCCATCAACGTCGACTGATGAATAGGCAACYCCAGTTCCTCTGTCAGCCATTTGATTCGGAGCAATGTACATGTGAGTTAATACAAAATTTAATTCAATAATTTACTACTATTTTCAGGCCTATGGTGTAATAAAATACAAAGTTTAGTGCAACGTGGAGTTCCAACATGCTCTAATCTGATTCCAGCTACTTTTCCTTCCACCTTAAATAATAATCACTCTTGGGCGCCACCTATGTCACAATTCTCTCAGGACCCGATTACAATGGCTCAGAGAAACACTTCCCATCCGATTGGCTATACCTCATCTGGAGGACAACCTTATGTAGCATGGTCATTGCAGTCAGGGGGCAGCCAATAGCTTACAGCATTCAAGAAGCCTGTAATCCTTTCTTACCACAAGTTTCAAATTTTTCTTATATACCAGGGTAGTATATCTAACAAGCTACTGCGCAACAAAATTATGCTACCCAGTTTCCTGTCACCGAAGCCTAATGTTTCAATATGCAGCAAACAATGTCGACTATGAGAACTCAAACAAGACCAGATACCCCCTTTTAGTAGAGGGCACCAGGAGAGGCACTTTCGGAGTGGGCATATCAATTAGTAAGACAACTACTAGAAAATCCGAGAATTTAGCCAGCATAAGCTTCTGTACCAGTCGATGCCAATGTAGTAACTGATGTACTAAGGAGGCAGTTCRAGCTCAACATTGCYAGCAATGACCATTTGGTTTATAGGAAACCCTACCCAAAGTGGATAGACTATGCAACTGTCATGTTACGAGGATACAAGATGCTTGAATTCTCCACTTTCTGAGGAGATGATGGTAAAACGACAATGGAACACATTGGTTGATTCACAACTCAATGTGGAGAGCTCAATAAAAGTGATTTACACAAACTGCAACTCTTCTCTATGTCATTAATTGGAGCAGCTTTCACATAGTATGCCAACCTACCTCCCAATTCATCAACAGTTGGGTTGATATGGAACGTCTATTCCACGATAGGTTCTATAGGCCTGTCCCAGAGGTATCAATTGTAGATTTTCTAGCCATAAAACAAAAAGCCAACGAAGATATAACAGATTTCCTAGAAAGATTCATGTGAATGAACTGAAAATGTCCCACTTTATTGTCAGAGGCTRAATATGCTAGAATAACAATAGGCCGTATGAATTCACGATTGAAGGAGAAGCTTATCCTACAAGAGTTTTCTAACTTGTCCAAATTACTTTCCCATATTTATGCATAAGATTTCAATAAAGATAAAGAGAAATCCCAAGCAACAAAGTTTGGCAGAGGATAGACCATGATTTTGGTCATCAATGACAAAGCCGATTTAGAAGAAGAGGAGTCGACCAAAATCATGGCAGCCGAGTTATTGAAGAGGTCACCATATACTTGCCCTATGCGGAGGAAAGAAGAGGTCAAGCTAAGAGACTAGCAGAATTATTCCTTTGACATATCAAAAGTCGATCAGATCTTTGATTAGTTGCTGAAAGATAAGCAGATCAAGCTCTCGGCTGGCCAGAGGATTCCTTCTTTTGACGAGTTAAAAGGAAAGAGGTATTGTAAATGACATAACTCATTTAGTCATGGTACTAATTTTTGTGTAGTATTGAGGAACATTATTCAAAGAACCACCCAGGAGGGGCGGTTTTGCTTTTCAGACAAAAAGTCCCAAGAATCATTAGTGGACACAAACCCCTTCCCAGCAGTCGATGCCAGCGTAATGACGATCGCTTAGACGACAAAGAAGCTATAGTAGCAGGAGAAGTCACCTCAAGGTGATGTAACGACARAGGAATACTTACCCCACAAAATCGTGGAAGTACCATAACTGTAGACCTCTTATCCTAGTGCGAACACCTCGACATTTGTTCAGCTGGATGATAAGCCTTCCGTATTCGAAAGATTTAACTTTAGGCAGAGCTGGAAGTACAATTAAGTTCCATCTTAAAAAGGAAACCATGACCTAAGAAATCCCAGCTACTCAAAAAACTGCCAATCCATTTCTGCCCCTATACTTGACTATGACCGAGAAGAGAAGAGAAAAAAAAAGATAGAGAGCTTAGCAAAAAACCTTGCTCTAAGAGCATTAAAGGTCATTTGGGAAACAAACATATCCGGAGACCAATTTCAGTTTACTACCGGTTGAATTCAAGAACAAAAGTTGGCAGAGTTCCCTAATAGTAGATGTCTTATCGACTTAAAAAGCAATGGCTAAGTTGGTCACGCCCGCAACTGACTCCTTATCAACCAAGCCSCAGATGTCTTTCCCTAATCCAACCAAGAAAATGGTGAATCATCTCATACCGCTATATATAAAAGTTCATTTGGATGGCTATCCACTTAGCCAAGTCTTTGTTGACAAAAAAGCTGTTCTCAATGTCTTGCCTATCTTCATGATGAAACATTTAGGTAAAACATCGGTTGATCTCATGAATATTGATATTCAAATGACTAACTTGACAAGGGAGTCGGTACATGCCAATGGAGTTCTAATTATGAGCATCACAGTCGGATCAAAGACTAGTACAACCGCTTTCTTTGTAGTAGCAGCTAAACCAGCCTATATGATGCTTCTAGGGCGATATTGGATTCATGCCAATCAATGCATCTCTTCCACCCTTCACCAACAACTTATTTTATGGGATGGTGATCAAATGGAGGTCAACCCAATAGATCCAAGTCCATTCTCGGCTGACATTCACATGAGCGAAGCTATCCTCTACTCCCCAAAGTTTGAGCCATCCCGCTTTGTTAAGCTAATGGCATGAAGTTAGCCGAGGACAGAAAGACCAACCTGACAGAACCCAAGGTGAAAAAAAGATTTGGACCAAGAAGAATAGACACTCAAAGTCTGGGTACACTAAAAGCTTACTCGGTTGTCTGTAAAATCTAGACAAAAATGGCCAATCTGAAGGAAACAAAAGATGCATTTGACTGAATGGAATCTCAGGCATGCACCCGACTTTATATCTCAAGATCCAGTAATAGACATCAACTTGAGAGATCAAGGGGAAACGATACTCACTCGGATAAGTGCCCTCTTAGGTGAGGAACAGTAGAAACAACTGATTGAGTTAATCAAAGAATATAGGGATTGTTTTAATAGGATTACCATGAAATGCCAGGTTTGGATCGAAGAGTGGTGGAGGACTACYTACTGAAGGATACAAACCTCAAAGGCAGCCTGTCAGAAAGTTCAACCTAGCACTTTTCCTAAAAGTCAAGGAAGAGACGAAGCGGCTTTTGCTGCGGCTTCATTCAGACGACTAATTATGTCGAATGGATTTCAAATATTGTACCTAGTATCAAGAAAAATGGCCAAGTATGGGTATGTATGACTTTAGAAACTTAAATTTAGCCACACCCAACGACGAGTATGCTATGCCTATGGTAGAAATGCTTGTTAACTTAGGTGCAGGAAACGAATTTCTCAACTTTATGGACAGATACTTCAGCTATATTCAAATTTTTATAGTCGAAGACCACGTCCACAAAACGGCTTTCAGGTGTCCGGGGGCAATTGGCTTGTTCGAGTGGGCGGTCATGCCGTTCGGGTTAAAGAATGGGGAGCAAATTTTCAAAGGGCAATGAACATGATTTTTCATGATTTAATAGGCTGAAGCACGGAAGTTTACATCAATGACTTGGTCGTGAAATCAACCGCCTTTGCCCAACATTTAGCTGATTTGGAAAAGTCTATCCTGAGGATGTGCCGACATAACTTGAAGATGATCCTACTAAGTGCGCATTCGAGGTATCGACTGGGCATTTTCTCGATTTTTTGGTTCATTAAAGGGGAATCAAATTCAATGCTAATAAGACTAGGGTAAAATTGGAGGCTAGACTCCCAAGAAACAAAAAGAATTACAAAGCATAATTGGCAGGATTAACTTATGAATAAGATTCTTGGCAAACTCGGCTAGTAAACTCAAAGCATTCTCATTTTTGCTAAAGTTGCGGCTAATCGAAAATTTCGCATGGGGAGGCAGAAAATCAGGAGGCCTTTGAACAAATTAAGCATAGCTTTGCCAAACCTTCAGTTTTAGCTGCACCATGGGGGGACAAAATGATGAAGCTTTATGTATCCGCTGCTGAGACTTCAATCGGTTGTTTACTAGCATAAAACGATGACAAGAAAAYCGAGAGAGTCATTTACTACCTCAGCTGAAGCCTCAGTAATAAGGAATCCAGGTCTTCTCCCGTTGAAAAATTAGAGTAATAAATAATAGAGTTATGTGGAAGCTCAAAACAAAATCGAAAAGCATAGCAAAAGGGATTTCTTGGTAGCAAAAACAGATCATATCACAAAGTGGAGTTACACCCTTGGCAGAGTATTACCCAATTACCACATGTCTAATTTGGTGGGGTCAAGTTACCAACCTTACTCCTATATTTGTGCATGCAACTTTCAACCGCTCACGATCACAAACGGAAGTACCTGCTATCTAGGGTACAGATAGGTCAACCGAAGCCAAACCTCCTGACCTGGGCACAAGCGACCGTCACAAAAGTAGGGGCCCTTGACGCAACCATCGACCTAATGCATTCCCCATCCAGCACTGAGTAACCACCGACTAGGCCTTATGGCTATCTCGAGGACTGATGCTACCTAATTCAAAATGTCCTCATACTGGTGACAWCTAAGCACAATAGTTCCTTTGTTTAGCTAGCCCCTCGAGACAACTGACAAAGTACTCATTTTTCACAATCGGATCCACAATCACAAATCCAACACCACAAGTTTCACAATCACAATATCAAAATCAAGTCCAAGTCTCAATATAAAAATAGCATTTTCGCAATTAGAAGTGACTTGAAAAATTTGATAATTTAATTCAATCAATGCACATTTGTAATTCAAAACATAGAAAAAAATCATTTCTCGAAAAGAGTAAAAGGGAATTCCTACAAAAAATTTCACACACGTTTGTCAAAAGCTCAATGATTTGGAGAGGCTTAAAACCTTTCAATTGAGTAACAAAATTTCACGCATATCGAGATTTTACATAAAACAATGAGACCACATTCAAGCATATGGGAATATATTGAAAACATATCTAGAGTGCGTTCAAATAAAAACATGCACTTTTGAGAAGTTTAAAAGAGAAAGGGACTCACTTGAGCTCGTGAACTTTTATTCTAGTTAGCTAAAATTCCAGATTAGGATATCTTAAAATATGTAGGAAATGTATCCTCAGTTGACTCATTAATCCAGCTAAGTCATCACACCAAATCATACAAGTAAAGCCGTTCATAAAGCTATTTTCCCAGCACGGACAGTGTTCGATAAAACAGTCATAAATTGAGTTATGGTTCTAGTTTCTTTACAAATATTATATGAAAATCAACCTAAATAGTATTCTAATTATACATACTGGTTATGTTTAATTTTGAGTATAGATAAATTGCAGTTTGGTTAGGAAAATGGGGTTCAGTGTCCACCGACTAAAATTGTCTACCTTAGATGTTTTATCAATAACTAAAGCTTTTGAAGGTAGAATTTAATGAAACAAGTATAATTGTGGTCCGACATAAAGGAACATATTCATGTAAAATTAAGTACCTAATAGTGAGTTATAAATTCCCAGAATTCACCCAAATAGTAGAGTGTAATAGGGAAAGTTGAAATTGATAGGGTAGGAGTATTTTGGTCATATCTCCGGTTCTGGTTATTCAAATGTGCAAACTTAGCCCCAAGTTGTTCATGTCTATCAAAAAATATTACATATGCAAAATTATAACCAGTAACCAATTTACCATTTACTAAAATAGTCGGGTGTTTCATTAACCATCCAAGCTGGCAGCTTATATGTGATAGTCTTGATATTTTTATCATATCTCAAGTTCTACTAACTCAATTTAAGTGAAATTTATCTCAGAATGTCTTAAGATAGTAAGTTATCCAACCATGTATCATACACAAAATTTCAACCTATGGTTAATTCAAAATTAACCCAAGATAGTCAGCAAGATCTTAGTTTGTGTACACTGTCCAGAATTTCTATAAGGTCAATAACTCTTAACTTATGAAGACTATAGCCTTGAGCTATATCTTGTTTTAATCCTAAGAACCAAAGATAGAATATAGAGAAATCAAAAAATCATTTCAGTGCCTCATTCTTGCGAAGGTTTCTGACCAAAACAGAGCACAACAAATTGTCCTCGACAAATGCCAGCAATCATGAAACCTTTCTATTCTTCGCTAATCCATCCTGCTATCATATCAAAATAAAGCCTTAAAACCATAAAAACAGTAGGCATGATTAACTCCATAGAAAGCCACTTAATAGGCATATTAAAATTGCCATGAACCAAATAAATCAATTACCACAATAACCTCAAAAATCGTCCAAGAATAAGAACCTCAAAATAGTCAGCATATATTCATATCGTCATGCTTAAATTCTATCTATTTAAAGCTATAAAATCCTACACATGCCATTCTATGAAAGGGAAAAAATGATGATCTTGAAAAAAGATGAAAAAGATGAGTTTTGGATGAAGTCTTGAAAGTTGTCCATGGTTGATGAAGGATGGAAAGAAGAGAGGAACACTTTGAATAAGACAACAAGCTTGGAGGAGGAAAATAGAGTTCAAGAAGAGGTGATTTCTTACCTTTTTGAAGCACAAGAACCACGGTTGCAGGAGGAATAAGGTTGCTGCTGGTTGAGGTGGTGATGCAAGGTGGTTTACGGGGTGTAAGGTGGTGCTTGGGGGGGTCGGATAAGAGAAAGGAAGAGAGTGTTGAGAGTGCATGATGTTTGCTAAGGGAGAGAGAAGAATGATCTGGTATAAATAGAGAAATATTTAATTTCTCTTGAAGAAAAAGTAATTCAAAGCTTCAAATTTAAGATTAAAGGAAAATGCTTCTTCAAGAAGCTTAACTTAACTAGAATTTTAAAAGAAATTCTTGGATGATTTTCGGCCAAGAAAAAAGAAGAAATGAATAAAAAGAAGGACGGTCAATCGGCTAGGAAGAAGAGAAAAAAAATAATAGAATTGGATAGTGTGTTGTTGGTCAAAGGCCACATGAGTAAGAGTTCATGTATTAGTTGAATTGTAGGTAAACCTATGCATGCATGCAAAATGTCTAAGMCAATCATGCATTACTAATTCACAAAGAGGGTAATCTAGTAAATATACTAGGGTAGGAATTAAATAATATAAATGACATCCCCCGAGGTAGCTTAGGTTTTTTTTATTGCAACGAAATTAATTCTTGATACGCAATATCCTAACTTTAAAAATCACTAATTTTTTGAGTACTCTAATCTCCCAATATATAGATTAATATCGTAATCGTGAAAATACGTGGTTACAAAATGAACCCAGAAACATCTTTGAAGGACGGTCAATCGGCTAGGAAGACGAGGAAAAAAAATAATAGAATTGGATAGTGTGTTGTTGGTCAAAGGCCACATGGGTAAGAGTTCATGTATTAGTTGAATTGKAGGTAAACCTATGCATGCAAAATGTCTAAGCCGATCATGCATTACTAATTCACAAAGAGGGTAACCTAGTAAATGTACTAGGGTAGGAATTAAATAATTTAAATGACATGCACGTCCCCGAGGTAGCTCAGGTGTTTTTATTGCGACGAAATTAATTATTGATACGCGATATCCTAACTTCAAAAATCACTAATTTTTTGAGTACTCTAATCTCCCAATATATAGATTAATAGCGTAATTATGAAAATACGTGGTTACAAAATGAACCCAGAAACATCTTTCATTCGTCCAATGGAAAACATCCTTCCCATCTAATAAAAGGTATGAGTGTAGAGGAATTGCAGACGGTCGCATATGAAATCTGTGTGGCTCCTTTGATTGTGCCAATAGAAGCTACAACAACCACAAAAATTACGATGATTGAAGAAGGGTATATAGATTAATAGCGTAATTATGAAAATACGTGGTTACAAAATGAACCTAGAAACATCTTTCATTTGTCCAATGGAAAACATCCTTCCCATCTAATAAAAGGTATGAGTGTAGAGGAATTGCAGACGGTCGCATATGAAATCTGTGTGGCTCCTTTGATTGTGCCAATAGAAGCTACAACAACCACAAAAATTACGATGATTGAAGAAGGGTGCAAAAATTGATACRAAACCATTACTTGATTTGAAAAAGCCTATTGATTGAATTGATTTGAACTTTGATGCTAATGATGAAGGCGAGATTTCAAATGAGGAAAAACTCAATATTTATTTGAAAGATGATAAAATTTTAGATTTCCAAACTTTAAGTTTATTAGTCGTATTTGTTCTCCCTCCTCCTCTAGCAAAAATGGTAGGGTAACAGCTTTGTAAGAAATCAGTGTAAGAGAATGATGTTTTGTTGCAAATAGGTTTGTGCGGATTATGAGAACGATGGTCTTTTTGATTCTCGGGAGTAAGTTATGTTTGCTCGGTAACGAAGATAGAAAAATTGTGCAAGGCATTCTTTTTTTCCTTCTTGTTACATTTGGCGGATGCGGAAAGGTCCGGCAAAAGGTTTCTTTTAACTCGCAATGGCACAGTATGGTCAGGAGTGGAATTTTAATTTGTTTTCCTTTTACCACTCAACAAGAGGTAAAACTGACACTAACGAGCATTTAGGCTTAATATATATGAGGAAGAGACATGCATTTGACTTATAAATATTGTTTTAAATTAAAAACTTGTCTCACTACAGATGGTATTAATTCCCAAGCTTCTTTATTTCAAATTGTCACCTTAGTGGTTTAGAAAGACTTGTGACCCAAGGCTTCACTTCCCCGATTTGTGGATGCTACATTATGCTTCATGTGACAAAAAAGTACAGGTTTATACAGCAAAAATTATTTCCCATCTGTGATAAAAATATACATGTTTATAGACTAAACTTTATTGTGTCAAACATTTCCCATAAATAAATTAAGACTTTTTCCTATGTCCTTTCACCATCCTTCTTCAAATTAAGTCCGACAAGGATATCTGATGAATTATATCTGAGATTTAGAGAGTTGGTCCTGAACTGATGAATCCCAGTTCTGCTATTATTACAAAAGCTTCTAGTGACATTTAATTATTCATTATTCAATATAAAGAATGCTAAATACCAACATTATCCATCTAGTTGAAGTGATTTCTTGAAAGATTGTTAGGTGTGACAGCATCTGGCAAACAAAATAAAGGGCAAAGTTTAAGGTAAACTCAAGAAGACTCAGAAGAGGCTTTAGTGTAGGACYCAATGAGTAGTATATCAACCAGCCACAAGATCAACACCAAGACAATCAACCAAATAATAATTTCYAAATTCACCACCAATGATTCACCAATTAATTAACCAACTAAACCACAATGCTAATCACTGAAATATAATCAACGTAAATTAAATCAACACACGAGATTTATTTTATGTAGAAAAACTCCTTCGATATGAAGAGTAAAAGCCACGGGACTTATGAGGAGTCCACCCTAAACACTTCTATTATTATGATAAGTTGAGGGTACAATTATATCAAACAACCCACCAACAATTCCATACATAATAGATGAACAACAAGAGAAGCAAAAGYTRAAGAATATCACCAGAAACGTAGTTCTATCCAGCARTAATTTCTCCTAAACCGTGGCACCAAATCACAATCCAATCGTCCAGATTAAAGCCCTAGATGTCCCGAACAAGCTTTCCAAACTTCAGCAAAAATGGACACCGTTTAGCCCTCGATCGGACCTTTTGATTCTGGCTGCACCAAGAAATTCGAAAAAAATACACTACTCTCTGAAGAACCCTTTTTTCATCTCTCTTGTATATTACTTAGTGACTCTCTTATGTGTGTTATAGCACACAACTCATATTTACCCCCATTTATATAACCCTATGGTAGTGAAGCCCTAAGTTATAAAGTCCAGTAGGCCTAAAATTGGGCTGGACCCCAACAATCTCCCTTTCCTGCCCATCACGAGGAAGATACAATCACGAAATGATCACTTGAACCTCATCCCAGTGCGCTTACTACAAAGCTCAATCTTGCTTCTTGGAACGACCTTAGTCATCATGTCTGCACCATTCTTGTCGGTGTGAACTTTCTTCAGCTTCATTTCTTTTGCCTCGATTGCATCCCACAACCAATGATATCTCACGTCAATATGCTTGGTGCGTGAATGATACATTGCATTCTTGCTCAAATCCATAGCACTCTGATTATCACAGAGCACTACATACTCATCTTGTTTCAACCCCAACTCTTGAAGGAACCTTTTAAGCCAAAGCATCTCTTTGCTTGCTTCCACTGCTGCAATATACTCTGCCTCAATTGTTGACAATGCTACACATTTTTGTAGCTTGGATTGCCATGAAATGGCTCCCCTTGAAAATGTAAACACATAACCTGAGGTAGACTTTCGGTTATCAAGATCACCCGCCATGTCAGCATCTGTATATCCTTCAAGTATAGGTTTGTCACCTCTATAACACAAACTCAATGTGGAAATGCCTTGCAACAATAATGAAGATCCACTTCACTACTTCCCAATGAACTCTACCTGGATTGGATAAATACCTACTCACTGAACCGACAGCATGTGCAATATATGGTCTTGTACACACCATAACATACATCAAAGAACCAATAATAGAAGAGTAAGGAATAGTTGACATACTTTCTTTCTCTTTCTCTGTAGTAGGACACGCTCTCTTGCTTAGTTTGAAGTGTGTACTAATGGTGTATTAACTGGCTTGGCGTTCTTCATATTGAACCTTTCAAGTACACGTTCAATATACTTCTCTTGTGATAGCCATAACTTTCCATCTTTCCCATCACGAGCAATCTCCATGCCTAATATTTGTTTTGCTGGGCCCAAATTTTTCATGTCAAATTATTTGGCTAAGTCTTTCTTTAGGCTGTTAATCATCTCAGCATCTTGCCCAATTATTGACATATCATCTATATATGAAAGAAGAATGATGAAGTTACCTCCAAGGAACTTTCTGAAATAGACACAAGGATCCGCATGAGTTCGTTTATAACCATTATTTGTTATAAACAAGTCAAATTTTCAGTATACCACTGGCCATGCGCACTTGTTTAAGCCCATAAAGACTCTTCTTTAGCTTACAAACAATTTTCTTTCCCTTTCTCTTCAAAACCTTCAGGTTGCTCCATGTAGATCTCTTTATGCAAGTCACCGTGTAAAAAAAGCAATTTTTACATCAAGTTGTTCCAACTCACCCAATACAATTCTGATAGAAGTCATCTTGACAACAGGAGAAAAAATCTCATCAAAATCAATGCCCTTTTTCTAATTGCATCCTTTTACTACCAATCTAGCTTTCCACTTGACAATCTTCTCATCATCTCTCTTGTTCTTGAAGATCCATCTGTTTTTCAAGACTTTCTGTCCATTGGGAGGTTCTACTAGCTCATACGTTTTATTCTTTTTCAAGGAATTCATCTCTTCCTTCATAGCATCAAGCCAAAGGTTTTTCTCCCCATGAGATAACACTTCTTGATAATTCTCCGGCTCTTCATCTTCAGTGACTAGAATAAACTCCGAGCTTGGGTACCTTGTTGAAGGTTTTCTCTCTCTAGTTGACCTTCGAATCTGTATATCCTCAACTTGAGGGGTAGTCTGCTCCCCCTGCTCATAAACTTCCTCCTCAAATACAGTCTCATCAAGATCATCAACATAATCTTATAAATCACCATCGGGTGAAACATCCTCAATATCATCAGGAACCACTGYAGTATTCTCATTTGCTGGTTGATTTACATAAGGAATAGTAGAAGAAGAAGTATCATCTGTAGTATTAAGAGGTACATCAAAGGTAGAAGTGTACCTTGTATTCAAAAGCTCAGCACCTTTCTCATGCTCAAAGAATACTACATCTCTACTTCTCACTACCTTCTTCTTTTCTGGATCATAGAGTCTGAAGCCATACTCTTCATCACCATACCCAACAAAGACACATGGTTTAGTCTTCGAATCAAGTTTGGATCTCTGTTCTTTTGGAATATGCATGTATGTCTTGCACCCAAAAATTCTAATATGTGAATATGTAGGATCCTTTCCCTTCCATGCTCTCTCAGGAATATCAAAATCAAGAGCAGTTGATGGAGCTCGATCAATTAAGTATACAGTACAATTAACTGCTTCAGCCCAAAATGTCTTTGGAAGCGTAGACATTTCTTGCATACATCTCACCTTCTCTACAATGGTTCGGTTCATTCTCTTCGCAACTCCATTGTGTTGTGGTGTACCTGGTGTTGTCCTCTCATGTCTAATGCCATATTGTGAGTTATAACTCTTGAACTCATTCGAAGCATACTCATCACCWTTGTCAGATCGAACACACTTCAACTTTCTCCCAGTCTCCCTTTCTACCATGGCATGAAATTTCTGAAAAATCTTGAACATTTGGCCTTTTTTTTCAGCATGTATACCCAAGTTTTACGAGTAGCATCATCAATAAATATAACAAAGTACTTATTACCACCAATAGACTCCACTTCCATAGGACCACAAACATCAGAGTATACTAACTCCAACTTTCCTTGCCTTCTAGTGGACTTCTTAGAAAATGAAGCTCTATATTGCTTTCCTACCAAACAATGGTCACAAGGGTCAATAATAATAGCTTTATCAATAGGAATGAGTGCTTAACCACCAAGGTTTTCATCTTCTTGTTACTCATGCATCATAGTTTTTGATGCCACAAGTTAGGAGAATTCTTTTCCTCAACTGCATTTAACTCACCAGAACATATATCAAAATATGTCTTATACAAAGAGCAACACAAATCACCTCGAGCAACTATCATTGAACCTTTGGATAATTTCCACTTACTATTACCAAAGGTATGTCGGAAACCTTCTTGATCAAGAACATTTGCAGACAGCAAATTCAGACGTAGATCAGGAATATAGTGCACATCCTTCAATGTAAGTATGCACCCAACACATGTCTTCACACAAATATCACCCAACCCAACAATGCTAGCTGAGCTCTGATTTCCCATCTTGATACTACCAAAATCACCACTTTTGTAGTTCAAGAAATATTCCCTAGTAGGAACACAATGATATAAAGCTTCTGTATCTACAAGCCACTCTGAATCTGAACCATCAACATGATGACACTCACCAATAGCACAAATCAAAGAGGAATCATCATTACCAGTAGAAGCGATTGCTGCAGTATCTCCTTCATTTTGTGAATCCTGTTTGTTACCCTTTTCTTTCTTCTATCGACAACAGTACTTTTTTATATGACCAGGCTTGCTGCAGTAGTGACCTGTCCTAGTCTCTTTCCCATCTGTAGACTTGGATCTCCCTTTTGAGTTACCACGAAATTTAGGACCTCTACTCTTGCCTCTTTCTCTATTCTCGATAACAAGAGCTTGTGAATTGTCAACTTCCATCTCCTTTCTTCTAATCTCTTCATTGAACATGCTTTCTTTGATCACATCCAAAGATAGAACACCATCTGGAGCAGAGTTACTAATAGTCACAACCAAGATCCCTAACTATCTAGTAAAGAACTCAACAAGAACAAAGCCTGCAACTCATCATCAAGAGCAATTTTCATAGTAGTCAACAAGTTAATAATATCCTAGCAGTCACTAAGATGCTCAGAAACTGACTTCCCAACTTTCAGTTTYAAATTAACAAGTTTCTTAATCAACGAAGCTTTGTTATGAGCGATCTTTCTTTCATAAAGACCTTCCAATTTCTTCCAAAGATCATAAGGGTCGGTCTGTTGAGAAACATGGTTGAAGATGCTAATATCAACCCATTGTCGAATAGTTCCCAAAGTCTTTCTTTTCAACTTCTCCCAATCTTTTCCTTCTTTATCGTCTGGTTTTACAGGCTTAGTAGAATTACCACTACCATCTTTAACTGGCTCAATAGGATCAAACAAATCTTTGCAATACAACATATCCTCCAAAATCAGTCTCCAAATGGAATAATTGGTTGATGTCAACTTAACCATGGAGCTACCACTACTAGCCTCCATATTCAACAGTTAAATAAACCACAAGCTCTGATACCAACTGTAGGACCCAACGAGTAGTATGTCAACCACCCACAAGATCAACACCAAGACAATCAACCAAATAATAATTCTTAAATTCACCACCAATGATTCACCAATTAATTAACCAACTAAACCACAAAGCTAATCATTGAAATATAATCAACGTAAATTAAATCAACACACAAGATTTATTTTATGTGAAAAAACCCCYTCGATATGAAGAGTAAAAACCACGGGACTTATGAGGAGTCCACCCTAAACACTTCTATTATTATGATAAGTTAAGGGTACAAGTACATCAAATCAATCTCACAAARATCTACAACCCACCAACAATTCCATACATAATAGATGAACAACAAGRGAAGCAAAAGTTGAAGAATATCACCAGAAACGTAGTTCTATCCAGCAGCAATTTCTCCCAAACCATGGCACCAAATCACAATCCAATCRTCCAGATTAAAGCCCTAGATGTCCCGAACATGCTTTCCAAACTTCAGCAAAAATGGACACCGTTTAGCCCTCGATCGGACCTTTTGATTCTGGCTGCACCAAGAAATTCGAAAAAAAATAAACTACTCTCTGAAGAATCCTTTTTTCGTCTCTCCTTGTATATTACTTAGTGACTCTCTTATGTGTGTTATATCACACAACTCATATTTAGCCCCATATATATAACCCTAGGATAGTGAAACCCTAAATTATAATGTCCAGTGAGCCTAAATTGGGCTGGACCCCAACAATTAGCAGTATTACTAAAAGAGGATTAAAGGAAGGTAGGAGAGGTTAACTTACAGTTTCCCTCCAAGAAGAATATGCAGACGATTTTTCGCAGTTTTCTGCAAAATCAAGATAACATGGTTWCTCAGGGCATTTTAAGAATATGTAAAGGTGCTGCCTAGAGATGGTGGGGAGTTTGGCATTAAAGTCTACTGGTTTAGTAAATTGGGGGGGTGGGGGAAGGGCGGAGCAAGATATTTCACTTTTGTGTCTGATATTCGAGAATCTCATGCAGAGCAGCGGGGAAGCAGCGAAAGGTATGGAAAAAAACTAAGCATTGTGTGCGGTAGGAGCCATTTCAAGAATCCAATCTGCCTGATTTGGTCCTTCGGCCAACGGATTGGGCTCCCAGCAAGGACAGTAAGGCCTTAAAGGTGGTAATTGTGATGCCCCCATGAATACGGAAATATCCAGCCAAAGACATGTCATTTTGGTCAACTGAAGCATTTCCATAACAATATGAGAGAAATCATTTCGTTTTGCTATACTAGCCACGGCAACATACCTGTTTCTGTCTAATTCACCTAAAGCAAAGGAGGAGTCTGGATTGATTCTCTATTTATTTGCCAGCAAAACCTATTTCTGGATTGTTCACAACTTCTTCTCTAACTTCAAGCTGGGTTTGCGATCAAGTTTAGAAACGATTTTACAATACATTTATATCCTCATTTATACAAAGAATACCCTTTCTGTCCACCAAGTTGTCAATGTTTAACTACGGTCAGTAAAACATCAATCCAGCACCCCACTAAATTCAATAAAATATCAATCCAGCACCCACCGGAAACCGTAACAGATTGTTCTGAACAAATTCTTCCTCAATATTTCTCCTTTCTCTTTTCCAGGTGAGGCTTCTCTTTCCTTTTCTATGTGATCCTTCAGTTATATTATTAAACCAAGTGATGCTGGATACTTGTGCCAGAAGATTGCACTAAATTCTGCTTAGTTTTCAGTAAGAAACTAGGCTTAGAGAAGCGGCCAGATTGCAGCAAATCTGCCGAAGATGCAACTCAAACAATCTGATAGAAATTAGATGTGGCCGAAGCTAGGCAACAGGTTAACCTAAATCCCAGGAATTACCAGCAATAAAAGCAAATAAGAGACAGAAAACTCTCAAATCATACCAAGCGAGCAAAGGAAGCTATAGGAGTAACGAGTAGGAACTTAAGATCTTGCACCTTAGGCAAGATTGCATCATCCAATCTCAATCACTCTGCAAAAGGTGTAGAATTTAAGTAGCAACTCAAGGGCTCTCATGTCTCCACGAGTAGAGAACTACAGTATCTACGGACTCAAAGATAAACTACTTATCTAATTAAATCTTCGGCTCTTCAAAGGACATATTTTCTTCTATAACCAGATCTTACAGTGTCTACTTTTCTTCTATATGACAACACATTCATGATACTACAAGTTTGAAAACGGATAAGCTACAAGCAGGAAGTAAAACTGTGTGGTGTATTCAGTATATAGGAAATTTCGGATCCACATCACGTGCCCATGACTCTATGCCTCCAATGATATCCTTAGCTGAAGTGAATCCCATCTCGTGGAGGTACTCTTCTACAAACAACATAGATAGATGGAGTGGAATTAGTTTCAGAAACCTTGTCCCTGTCCCCATTCCCCAAGGCTGCAGATATTTCAGGTAACCTGGCTTCCAAACTTGAGAGAGGTATGTTTATGGACTTGGGAAGTGAAACAATGTTGAAGTGATGAGCCGATCTAACATCTACCAACACATGTGCTTCTCCTTTCACAACTTTCTGGTGATACTTCTCACTGCTGATTCTTGCATCCACTGGAAGCAGGTTTAACTTCAAAGGAGCCTGCAACCAGTTAAAAACATTAAGTCGCTTTTAGTCCAATCCCACTGAAATTTCTCTGCCCGACATTTTTCCTTTTTTTTTTTTTTTTTTTTTGGTTTCGTCTTTAATACAGTCAAACAACCACTGACAAAGTATAGGCTGCAGAAAGTTGCAGCTTCATGGGCCTAGTCGCTCATGAGAACAGTGTGTAAAGACTGCAACTTGACTTCTATTAAATAACTGACAAAGGGAATAAACTGCAGGTTGATATCACATAACAGGATGCAATGTAGTCACTAATTTGCTACTCTGGTGAAGAACCTAGAAATGTGTTTATATCCTGCCTATGGCTTTCTTCAGTATTTAGGTTAGTATTTAAATGCAACACCTGACCGATTTTTCAAATTAACAATAACATTATTCCATGGGTTTCTGGACAGCTTGTGCAACTGCACGTATGCAGTTTCATGCTGCAATATTTAGGTTTTATAACTATGCTTCACTCTTATCTATGACAAGGAAAGAAGCAATAAAAGAAGACACACCATGGAGAGGGGCATCTGAGTAAATATTTCATAGTCCATCTCTTGAAATTGCTTTTGGATCAAAGCTGCATTTTCTCCACAAGCTTCACATTGCAGTGACCTGCCTCTGATTTTGACCTGAAAAACAAGAAAAAAAAAGTTAACAATGCCAAGAAACTCCTGAAAGCAGTCACATGAAGTTAAAGCAACAGTGTTTGTGAACCTCCATCATCTTATTTTGGGTAATTAGCAGAACTGCAAATTCGCATATTACATTCAAATAACAAGAACTTGCATCTCCCCACATCCGACATTTGAATCAAAGGCCTTTTGTTGAAGATAATCCTTAAAAAACCAACCACCAACAACTGCAGAATAATTCATCCTTTTCATAGAAGTTTTAACTTACACGTTCAACATAAATAAAAGAGTACTCCTAATTTCTAACAAAATCCACATAAAATCCATCTAGATCACACACATATATTCAACAAGACCAGTCAAAATGGGCATATAGCAGAGGGCCAGGGCAAAAAACACAGTAGTTCCACCTAGTTAGAAATTTGTGCATGCAAAAACATAAATCAGTTTCAAGTTCAGAAGTGAAAAKCCAATATATACAAACACACCGTTCGAATCCGGCCAGATAGTGCATCGAAAAGAAGCATTCGTCCTGAGAGTGGATCACCAACAGCACTTGCAACCTTTATAGCCTCCAGGGCTTGGAGACAACCAATAACACCAGGAACTGTAAAGTCAAACCCCAAAATATGAAAAATTCCAAGGCCTACTCACTTGAGGGAACCAAATCGAACTCACTAACCTAAGCCAAATGGTCAAACCTAAACCAAACTATACTTACCACTAAAACTAATATCGCACATTCTAATATACATTCAGTAAGTACATATTCGCTATACCAAACCAAAAAAGTCCCCTTTAATATATATCAAACTTTTATTTAGTTGAATCAAAATCAGGACCTATCATTCTGACCTATCCCTAACTATCCCTCCCCAATTTTCCCAAAAATCCTTCATAACTAACCTACTCCGAGAACGCCACTGTCAGTGCATCTTTGACATGCTGCAGTAGGTGGTGGGGTAGGAAACAGGCATCGATAGCATGGACCACCGTTGTAATTGTAAACAGTTAACTACAGATACAGGTGAAGATAAAACAAATTAGCAATTTTAGCAGAAAAATTAGCAGTAGCATTGTGTGAACTTAACATCAATCAGTGCTCTKGTCGTACCTGCCCTTCCAGTCCAAGTGCTGCTCCAGATATAAGGGGCTGTTAAAAAGTACAAAACCATGGTCAATATGCATACTCTGCAATCCAAAATAAACCACTCCCGCATCCCTCCCCCCCGCCCCTCTGTCCTTTCCCTTAAGCACAGAATCCAGTTTGAGGTGTTCATGAAGGACAACCTAATTGTAAAGGGGCTAGATGGATATGCAAATATAATCCAGTGTGCAATTTCCTGGAACTTTTTTCTCTGCTTTTCACTCGTGGAGGATTATTGAAGGCAGAGAATAATAAATGATATGCTTTTATATTGCTTAAGACATCATATTATAATATGAATCTCAAACTAAACATATTAGACTAATAGCTAACAGCTCTGTTTAACGAACTGTTTGGAGCAAAAAATGGAGTATGCCTGTTGCAAAATAGCACTTAGAAATCATATCTGACCTTTCCCAAAATGACACAGCAATCGCTGATCATATATCGACTGGGGACATTGTCTGTAGCATCAATTATGATGTCATATCTAAGAATCGTACTCAGTCATGGAAATCACCAAAAAAGTGAAGTATAAAAAATTAATTTAAAATTTATTTTAAAAATAAAAAAAAGATTAAACCAATTCAACTATGTGTTTTTCGAGATCAATGATACTCCTCATAATGTCTAAAGCATTGGTTGTGCGAAATGCTTCTTTGTGCTCCACAATCTCAACAGTTGAGTTAATCCTGATTCAAATAGAGTGCTATAAATATATCATAATAAGATAATGAAACATACTTCTCCACATCTCAATTACACAAAAAGATGAGACATTTAAAATCTTTGTGCATCTCAGCATCAATGGGGAAAACTAAAAAGAAAGAGCAACATACCCACGGCAAGCCACAGTAGCAGACTCCACTTAGACCTTCCAATATGAGATTCAGCATGAATTATCTAAAATTTCATTTGAACAGAATTACCACCTTAATTAATTATTTTCTGCTTTAAAACATTTAAATGCATACCATTTAATTTAAAGTCTTACCTGCCTGTGCAGACTGTTAAGTTCAACTACGTCAGGATCAACAATACCCATTCGACCTGCAAATTTTCCCCACTGGCATAAAGTCAATAGCTTTTGAACAACACTTTATGAAACTGGCAGGCGGGGCAAAAGTATATACACTAATCTTACCAATCCCACAAGCCGCAAGGTATAATAAAGCAGGTGATCCAAGCCCTCGGGCTCCAATTTCTAATACTGAAGATTTCAAGAGCTTCGACTGTGCTGTGCGAACCAAAAAAGAACAAAAAGATAAAGATTAAAAAACAAATTCAAATCAATACCCCATAGAAAAAACAAAATCCAATCACTCTAGAAATGTAGCGTACCTTGAACGCCAAAAGAAGGGAGTATGAGTTGGCGACTGTACCTGTAAATCGTATCGGAAGGCAATCCATGTCCAAAGTCATACACGGCGTCCGGTAACAATGAAGCATGGAAAGAATTGGAATTCGCCTCCTTGTTTGGTTTTAAATTATTACTATGATGATTAAATTGGTGAAACTGASCTTGAAGAGATGAAATTCGCTGCTCGATGTAGGTCTTTTGAGCTTTGAGAGACTCAATTTGACGGAGAATATCAAACGCCCGATCCCCTTTGGACTCCATAGTTGCAGACTGGGAAGCTTGGTCCAAAGTCAGCTAAAACCCTAGCTGACGGTTTAATTTGACATGAAGTAATGCATCAATAAGAACCCTTGTTTCCTCTTTCTCTCCAATAGGTGCTAGTAGCTTCAGAAGCAAAATAGAGGTGTGTATAGTCATAGATATGTGCAGTTATGTACACACTGCATCTTCTTGATTATTGATTAACATGAAAGAATGGAAAGTTTATTAAAATTGAGAAATTTGATGCTCCCAAATTGATGTTTTATTAATTTTATTTGAAAATGAAAATACTTCATCCTGATGCTGTTAGAGTCTACTGTTAATCATCATGCTGACAAGTTCTTTTGCAAGTTTGAGTGAGAAAGTAACTTGATGCCTTTTACCTTCGCTTCTCCTTCTTGCTCTTCAGTTGAATGATAGTTTTCCTCGTCTACTTCTGGCAGAGATACTTCACTGAATTCATATTCCATTCAACACTTGGCTTTTATTATTAGACTATAGACATCCTAAGCACTATGTTTAAAATTTTAAATCTTAATGGTGCCTTGTGCCACATTTTCGATTCATGCTTTCTTGTTTTTCCGAAGAAACAAGGAAACAACAGCAATAATGACTATATTTGCAAATCACTTAACTCTATGCTTTGAACTGAATTCATATTCGCTTGGAATGGGTGCTCCTTCGTGGCCCTAGTCATGGGGATTTCGACTCCCTGACTGTAATGTGGATTCATGGTTTTGTCCTTGATACCATGCTTCAAGGATTTCGTATGTATCACGTTTAGCCAATAGGGCAGCTCCTGTGATGCCCAAATTGGCAGGTCTTGGTTGATGGATCATCATCTACTCTAAACACTATTTTGCATGTKGATATGCCCTGCAACTTATTTGGTTGACGCAACAGGAAAATTACGTTCGGAATATAAATTCTTAGAAAATTAATTTTTTTTGAAGATTTTGGAATTTTAATAAAAATTCTTTTATAAGTTTTTAATGTAAATTATGTAATTGAGAAGGAATTTATATTAGTTAGTCATGAGCAGATATAATAAAATGTGATCACTTTTCTTATATCATTCAAATAAGATGAATTAAATCTAAATAATTTTATGATGTAAATAAATATAAATAATTAATTTACACTAAAATAAAATGTTATAATCCTCTTACTTAAGAAGGAAATTATAATATGATTAATATCTCATTATAAAAATTAATAAAATCTAAAACTCAGGAACAGATAAAAGATGAAATTTCTTTTACTTGATTGTTTATCCTCCTTGTATGTATTTTGATCAATAATTTTTTTTTTTTTTTTACCTACATGAGTAAGTAAGATTGATTTAGTCRAAGATAATTATAATTACGTTAGATCGTTTATATTTTTATCTCATTTTATCACCTTATTTATCATTTTAAAATTTGAAGAAAATCAATCTGATCACTATCTCCATCAGGATATTCTTTTCCCCATCACGAAGGTAATATCTCAAACATCCGAACTCAATCCTTAGGAATCAGATTAGTTTCTTAAGTTCTAGAATTATTGTTAAATCAAATTAGGCTTAATGTATTGCGTTTATTTGTTATAAAAGAAAAAGTTGCGAGCCCCACGACTCTTTGCCATGTTGATAGACATTCTAACCGCTGTCCTAGCGGTTAGATAAGAGTTGAAATAAATATGACCTGTTGCCGTCGTCCAGAATCTAGCTTTTGAAGTCAATCCGCGACCGCCACTCACCGTCCCACCGAGAATATAGCTCCAAGAAAGACTCTCTTGTAGACCAGACTCATCTGTACTCTACTGCTTACAAGTTTTAGAAGACAAATCTTCTCCCATGTGACATGTGAGTCCCTCCTCCTCCTTCTTAAAAAACCCATTTTTATAGCCCCAACCCCACAATCAAACCAGCGAAACCAAACCCATTAAACCCATATTTTCCTTTTTCAAGAAAAATTAATCATTATTGCATCCAACACATTCCTAGTCCTTTGAAATGCCCAACTGTTTACCTGTTTATGCCTTATTAGTATTATTATTTATAGCAGACACATTGATGTCATCTTACAATAAGTAATCAACACAATACACAGATACAGTTTTTTGTACAGACAGGAAGTAGGATTTTGGTAGTTGATTGGGAGAAACGATGTCGAAGAAGATGAATATATTGGTGACTGGAGGGGCTGGGTATATTGGGACTCATGCAGTGCTCCAGTTGCTACTCGGTGGGTACAAGACCGTGGCGGTGGATAATTTAGACAATTCTTCTCATGTTGCTCTCAAGAGAGTGCAAGAACTCGCTGGTGAAAATGGTTCCAACCTCACCTTCTATGAGGTCAGTTCTAATAGACTTCAATTGCTTCCTTCTTATGTGTTTCTACTGTTTAAAGTTTCTTTTAAATAAATGTTATTTTAATATTTCAATGTGATTTTGGAGTTTGCTGGGCTCTGTTTGTCTGCAAAGTTGTGATTTTTTGTGCTTTGTTGCGGATGAATTTTTTACCCTTTTATGCGTATATGTAGTATGTATAACTGGAACTTATACAGTGTTTCTTAGGATTGCACTTGTTTCTGAAGTTTTCATTTAAAGTTCCTTTGAGTGGATTTTGGAATTTAACAATTCATAAAAATTTGAGGATTTACATATAACTAGCGTCCAACAATTTCTCATTGGAGTTGTCAAAATGTTTCCTTTCGGATAAAAGATCAGGAATTGGAACAAATTGGACAGATTCAAGTTGTAAGCTTTCAAATATTGGTAAAGCTTGAGTGTTGTCTACTGGAGAAGAATTCAGGATGGTTCAATAATTGGAAAGTTCTAACTCAAGGAGTAATTGAACAATCTAGCTTTAGTTTTAATTCTAATTGGAAATTCTATTTAACTGTAGAGGTCATATTTCAGTTAGATTTGCAGTTCTGTCAGTCTCTATCATCGTTGTTTACCAGAATTCTAAATTATGTCGATTTAGTTGAATTGAAATGTTTRGGGTATTAGGTTGTTTCATGAGTCTAGTTCTAGTTAGGTTAGGATTTGTCTTTGAGCTGTGAATAGATAGAGGGGCTAGGGGCTCTCTATCTAATTATGTATGCTTTTCTTTTTTCAATAGTTAAAAAGTCTATAGAATGWWTTCTGTAATCATGGTTTTGTCGCCAAGCAAGCATAAGGTGTGATGCTTAAGGTACTAGGTTTTCCAGGCTTTATCCCCCTCTCTTGGCATGGTGCTAAGAGTTCTCTCTCTTATTCTCTTAATTTTACATTCATTATCTAATCATACTTATAACCTAGCATCCGCTTGCAAATCCTACTCAATTAAGAGTTTTTCTTTATTAGGCAGATCTTCTGCAATTTAATAGCTATTTTCTGCCTAGCTCGCCATCTGGAACTTAACAGGATTACTGTAGTCTTGTGGTGCGGCTTTGTTGAGTTTGTCCCGCATCAGTTTGGTATCAGAGCCAGGTTAGAAGTCCTGTATTTTCTTTCATTGTAATATGGATTTTTATCTTTACTAGTTTCCGAGGGAAAAAGGTCAGAATAAAAGATTGACTCTTTTGGAGTGGGGGAAAAGATTGAATTTCCAAAACCTTAAGTCAGATTTTCTATTGGTCCAAGAAGTCCTATTCATATGATGACTAGGATTTGGAAAAGCTATYGTCCAACCGACAAAATAGGGACCTAAAATGAAAGAGCTAATGGCTTCTAATGGAAACAAAGGCACTGTCACCATAACTTGTGATACAACCAGCAGTGATGCTAAGAATAACAGAAAAGATATTGAGGGGGTGGAAGATTCTCAAAGTTCAGGTCCTTTGTAGCCTGAAACCACTAATCAAACCAATTCAGATTTTGGCAAGGCGAGAACGTGCTCTTCTGGGCGTGGCTGATAACGTCCTTGGAGGTGGAAGGTATGGCAAACATGAATTCTATGATGCAGCAGGGAATGTTGGCAAGAAGAGTTTCATTGACATTCCAGCTTAATAGATAACCCATTCCAGCTTCGTCACAGGATTGAGAAGAAGCAATCAGTTAATGAAGAGTTTCCCTAGGCAGTAGCTTGGTAAGATGATTATAAGCCTAATAACTGAGAAGCAATGCTCCTATGGTTGAAAATAAGGAGGATGGGAAATAGGAATTTTTCAACTGTGGACTTAAGGGATATTACATATGGTAGTGCCCCAGAAAGAAAAATCTGCATCTAGATGTTGTGGCAAGCACTGTGGCAGGTGTAGATTCTAAGAATGAATAAGGTGTTGATTTCATAAATGAAATGGCAGAGCTTGAAAACGATGATCTGAATGAAGATGATGTAGATACATCTTTACTTTCAGTTCTAAGGTATAATCTTG